>VNWX01001156.1:0-16405 GCA_009869905.1 Ceratophysella communis
CGACTTTTGGAATTACTATGTCTTATCATCTGTAAGTATGAAATACGACCCGCAATATTAAATGTTTTAGTAATTTATTTCATATAGCTTATTGTTCTGTTTTATTGCAGGGCTACAACTCAAAAGGGGACCCGTACTCAGCGGGCTGATCATCGCAAGAACTCCATTCGCTTGATTTTGATGACATGCAAGGATTTTTGGCTACTTGAGACTAAAAAGGAGAATGAGGAAGATATTATGGTCAAGCGACGCATTGGTGGTCTGTTCTTGACGTACATTATGTACTTTGCTCAGCCGCGACATCCCGGCTATCGTCTTCGTATTCAAATTGATCAACGGGATGCCCATGAGCTGAACTTGTTCGAGCTCAAAATGAAGTCACTCCATGAACGGTTGGATGGAGAAACTGAGGGAAATGGTTTCTTCGAATCACTTTGGGTTCTTGCTAAACGACTGCGACGTGAGGCTTGTGAACTGGCTCTTGTTCCACTTGAGGTATGCCATAAGTTGATTGTATACATTTCTAAATTATTTCCATAATTGTATTTTAGTTGTCCTAGTCCTAATTTATTATCGACTGTGGTTCCAGTATCAACTCTTCGATGAGATCCCAGCTCTTCGTGCAGTTCAGACGGAAGAGTATACGGCTGATCCTCTGGAAATGACTTTGGAGTACTACAAGCACCATGATTTCATCAGGGCTCTCGAGGAGCATGGCCGATATGATGCTATGATGCCTGAAGCTCGTTTGAAATTATCTGGCACGGTTTTTGGAAAGCCATTCATGGGTATGTAATTTGTTTTTCGAGTTTCAGTGCAGATTTGAGAAACATTACACTATACATAATTCTTTAATTGCAAATCAGGCAACCCTCAATGCATTTTAAAATATAAAGCTTCTCGATTATTGCAAAATTAAATTCTGGCCGGGTAACGGAATATGCATTTCTATTAGCAATCGTTAAACAACAATTATTAGGTAGAAACTATTTTGATTAATGGGCCAAAAGTTCTACTTTTTATTGTCTTGAATGCTGCCTTCTAAAGCACTGCTTTTGCAGAACTGTTTTTCTAAAAATAAGCTGATCTGAAAATTGTGTGAAATACCCAAACCCATTCTGTGGTTGGGAGTTGGAATGAATAATGTACGCTTGCGCGCCATTTGCTGGAGTGAATAAATTTTCACTTCTTCAAATCTTTGCAGACATTGTTGAGGATATTCTTGAAAAAGACGCAACGCATGACTGGTTGAAGCCAGAGAACCGTATCGAGTTGACTCAACGAATTACGAAGTTGTTCGGAACACCACACAATGAAGCGACTATTGTTTCTCAAGTATTCCTTCACAGTATTCGCCAAAAGCGTTTTCTTGCTTTGTGGCAAAAGCCACGTGGAGCAGTTGTCACCACTTTGGAACAAAAGAACCTCAAATGGGAACCATGTCTTCTGGATAAAGCTTTCTTCAAAGAGGATGGAAGCTTTGAATTGGATCGGATCTTCGATCACTTTGGGTTGACTGCAGAGGATTTTGGAAAGAATGAACTCAATGTACTCGAGGATGTACGAGCTCCTCCTAGTCAGCTTGTTGTCCAAGTACCGACTGGACCGATCACAACTCACAATCAGTACCGATCCGATCTCGAGGCCGTGCGGGGAAGAATTCAACATGATCACTCATACTGTCGAATGGAAATGTAAGTTTGGCTTAGGTCGAAGGCGTCTGTTAAACACCATGTTATTTCACCACTATGTTATTTCACTTGTTAAGTAAACACCGTTAATTTTGGCTGGTTATAAGTTCTTAGCTAATGCATGTCATGTCTAACTTCTCTTAAATATTTGTTTTTTATTTTTTCTTTCAATTTGCTACGCCTAAGTAGCCTCTTACACCATACTAATATTTAGAATTAGAGAATTGGAGCAAAGAAGACTTAAGTCCAGTTTGTTCTTTGCCCAAAAGGTACACTAAACGCGCAACGTAATAGAATTAGCCGTTTATAGAATTCAAAATTTTTTGTTCCTGTTTTGAAGGAACTTTAGTTTTCAAACAGTTTGGAATTAAAGTCATGTTGCGTTAGCAGCTATTGATCTGAGTAATCATTTTCACATAAAATTAAGTATTCAATTGGAGGCTCGTTTTAAGTACTATTTAGTTTAGAATATATATTAAACCAAAGTGAGATTTTGTCTTAATTAATTCTAAGCGGACTTGGATTGTACTCGAGAGTTGGAATTGTCTTGTCTTCTGAAAACATTCCACCGTCCTATTTAGTTATAAAACTTCAAATTAAAAGTAATAGAATTTATAAGCTTACTACAATTATTAATATAAATGGCGCTACGCCATGCGAGAGTGAGAATTGTAATGACAGACACTGCCATGATACTTGTTTTGATCTGAAGCTAAGGCCCAAAAATGAAATGCACGAATGTAAGCTCACGGTCACACCCGTGATGAATGAGTCTTGTACAAGGAATTAATTCAATCTGTAATGAATATTTGTGTATGTAACTTTCGGTGCTCGCAACTTGTTCCCCGTTGTTAGCATACCAATGATTCTTGTTTAGGTCTAAGAAATATTTTTACAAGATCAAATCAAATAATATATTGTTGTTGAACTTCGGTGTTTTCATAACTACTGAGCTCTGTCTAACATTGATTTATATTCGCATGTGCGATTTCCATATATGTAGGTTGACCACATACGTTTCAGCGATTTCGGAAATTCGATAAAAACAGATTCGGTTAGGGAAGGCTAATTCTAAAGTTGCAGGCACGATTATTTATTGCAAAAGATTCATACAACCTGGATGTTGTCGTCAACAAGATTTTTGTTTTTCTGTTTACCTTGGCCTTGACTTTCACCGACTTTCACTGCAACTTTTAACCCTTGAAAATTACAATTCCCACTACAAGAAAATAAAATACCCAAGTGGTAGATACTGTTATCCATTTATTAGTAGCCACAAACAGACACGTAATTAAATACATTCATATTCAGTAAAATATCAAGATTACGATTATCCAGCTGGCCCAAATTTAACTTTTGTATTAAGTATTACAAACGAGTCGAGCTTCGTCTCACGTGTAGAAATAGGAAATGGCATGGTATAATGATTAAAAACTAGGTATTGCAGTTAACAATAGGCGTGTTCTAGGTACAATTTACTTTAGTGTGCGTTACGAAACGAATCGCCTACATTCAGCTACTACATAGCTACTATGAACTACGACTTACTTGAATACGCACCAACCACGCAGTGTTTACTAAAGCTTTACGATCTACGAATTAGCTTAACTTAACCTAATTACCGGAGAGTTGGAAAGTTGATCTATGTTGATTGATTGTATTTAAAATGGAGGTAGGATTGAGATCTGCGCCTAATTGAATAGCGACATCCTCGGTAGAGATACAGATCTGTATTTATGGTGATAGGAGAACGTATTACTTTCGTCTAATTGTCTTGAGAATCCATTCGACACCGTCCTGGTTAAAAAAAACGCATACTAGTAGACGTTAAATGTATTGATTAGACTTTGGATTATATTTAGTCCTAAGGCATTAGTCTAAGGAAATTCTGGCCCTGAATTTTCTCACGAATTGAAATTAGAATGGCGACGCTGGGCAAAAGGGTTTCTAGTTTCTAAACCGGTTGTAATGGCTTCTCGATAGTACACTGGTAATACGCTTAAGTTGAAATTGGAAAGGTGTGTGTAAGCATGAAAATTGGTAGCTCACCTTGACACCCTCACCAGTGGCAGCTGAGCAGCCTTGAATCTGCCATGCCCGATCACGAAGGGTATGGAGATTCAGGGTTCTGGCTATATCGGCTGAAGATGCTGAATCAGCCAAATCCTGTTTGTTTGCAAAGACAATGAGCGGAACGCCACCCATCTTCTCATCTTCAAGAAGGTCAAATAGGATCTCTCCGCTCTCTTGGAGACGCTTTCGATCCGCGCTGTCAATTACGTAGATCTGGAAGGAAGTCATTAATCAAAAGCTTAGAAAGCTAATTCAGAGCATCGATTTATTGCCAGGAAGCACTAACGCATGAATATGACTCTAATTCGACAGTAATTCAATTCGGATTAAATTGGAAGCCAAAACGATTACCGACCTTATAATAAGTTTGAATTCAATTCTTATTGATTTTTGCTTTGTTTTGCCCTATTCAATGTGTTTATTAATTCCAGATACACGTAAAATAATTAATATCAAGGAATACCAGTGCATCAGCGTTTTCCAAATAATTGGTCCAGTAGGGCCGTATATTCCGCTGTCCACCCACATCCCAGACATTCAGGCGAAACCCGCCTTCCGTTTGCACGGTTTTGACGTTGAACCCACGCGTTGGACTTGTCTTCATGTGCTCATCTGTCTCATTGGCCAGCATTTTGAGCAGTGTTGTTTTACCAGCATTGTCGAGTCCTAGTAGGAGAATCCGATACTGCGTGATCCCGCCGCTCGCGGAAGAATGAACCGCAAGCTTCTTTAGCAGGGACAGTAGGCCCTGAAATTCATTGAGTACAATATAGAATTACGAAATGCGCTTCTCTGTCGGACTTTCGCTTACTAGCTTCTAGAACTTTAAACGCATATTGCGGATTTCTGGCAGATAAACCACCAACAAAATTTGTACCGACGAACCATGAACAGTTGTTATGATCAGGCAGTGTTGGGCGCATATGAAATCTGCCTTGGAAATTTCGACATGCGGGGAATAATTGCTCTGGAGTTGGAGCTTCTAGTTATAGGTTTTAGTTTACCTAGGCTAGTATTCCTTATTGAAGTTGAAGCTTCTAGTATTTTATGACATGAGTCTGCGCGATATATTTAGTTAGGATAGGCTAACCAAGGCATTATCTACAAGATCTTATCACGGAATCCGTTAATTATAATCAAATTTCAGCTTGAAATGAGCAAAGCATTTTATCCTTGTTTGCATGGAGGCGTGATGTGATCCGCGGGTATATTTTGCAATATTGCTGTTTGAAATTGAGAAACGCTCAGTTTTCATTTGCCATTGTCGTAAATTGAATAGGTTATTATTACGCGTTATATTTTTAGCTTAGATTACTATTTAAAAGGGTCAGCTAAGCAGTACTTATAGCGCCTTTTTCTTGTAAAAAATAAGATACTCACTTACCATCATAAGGAGTTCCTAGCTTGTGCTGATTAGCACCCTAAAAACTGTCGAATAAGGACAAAATACCTTGATAAGACTTCCAAAATCAATGCCGCAATTGGTTCGTATTTGTAGACTACTTTCTTATTAACGAGCTCTGAGTGAGGGCAAAACTTTCTTTTCTCACCCTTCATAGCTATCTCTGTACACTTTTATTTGTTGTGGCTTTTCCGGTTACCTGGAAACAAAGTGTTACCCCAATTCTCGATGCAGAAGCTTGCATCAGTCAGTAAACGATGAGTCAACTAATCCTTTCATGATCGAAGAATACCAGGAAACCGGGATTCCTATACCACGCAATGCAGCGACTACGCACGATTTGTCAAAATCCGTATCGATATCGATGGACGGTTTCACATTATGAATGCATTATTTTCCCTACCGGTGAAAGTAAACATTTTACGGGAAAGCAGCTACGGCTGAGGGAAAATTTTTAATTCAGAGTACTCCAGCCGCCAATACATATCTAAATAAGTAGAATCGAAAAATGGAATGACCAAAAAATGCTAAAACAATAATCATTAGGATTTACAATACTTTGACTGGAAAGTATTCCACTAGAGCCTTTGATATCCAGTACGCTCGACTTCTAGCGAAATAAACGCTTGACATCACCGAGACAGCCGACTTTACATAAAAATTTAGAAAATGTATCATTTTTATTAATTCCTTGAAATTCAAAAAGTTTCCGGTCAGTACTATAAACAAATTGAATTAACACTAATCTTAGTTAAGTTGATTTTAGAATGTAATTAAGGCTGAGGAAATTTATTAACGTACGCATACAAAAATTGGTGAAATTGTGTAAAAAAAAAAGTCAGTAGTTCATATAAGTATTCGAATCTTAAGTAACTAACTCCAAACAGTTATCAACACGAAAGTTTAATTATTTTGTTCCCTCATTACACATGATAATTCATAAATATAAGCCATTGAATCGAGTGAAAGAAACGACTATCAAGGCCAACTCTTCCTAATTACATGTAGTACTTAATTAATTACGAAGTTTTTGAACAATGGAATGGTTTCACAAGAACTTAAATACGGAGTGTGAATCAGTCTGGTGAACACTTTAAGTTTCTTAAGGCACGAACACTAGCGTAAATTCTTCCCGTCACGGTGCGAAGGGGTTCGGGCTCCAGCATCTCCTTCAGGTCGGCGAACGTTTTCCTTGGTCTCACGAGAACCTGGAACACCACGTAAATCATTGAACTCCATTGGGAAACGAGGTTCGACGCGATCCAACTTTGACCCCAAAACAACTTCAAGCTGAAAATCCGAGTCAGGTTCAATTAGTAAAATTTCATACGTCAAGATGAACAGCTGTTACAAAAACGTACCTTTTCGATAGCATATGATATCTTATCGGCCAAATCTGGAGTACATCCATAATCCTTAAGAGTCGAAAACTTGTAAGTCTTCATCGGCTTATTGGATTCCAATGTGCTAATGGCGGAGAGGAGAGGACACAAAATAGTCTTAGTGTGATCTCGAAAATTGTTGATTTGAAGAGTGCCGTTCGTTAAGACCATCACGACCGCACGCGAAGTACGGAACCAAGTCCACATACTTGGAAGGCGTGCCATTGAGTAGTCTGGCTTTACGGTTTCTCCACCAGCCTGAAATGCGAAATTACAATTGTAATACGGGATAGACTACAGGCTACGAACTAGAGTTACAATGTGCCACTAACTAACCTTGATCAGATTCTCAGTCATGTATTGTTGGAAGTAGTTTAGGAGCTTCATTTTCTTAATTAAATCTGGTGACATGCGTTCTTTTGTATAGAAATGTTCCTGGCCAGCCCGATCTATGTACTGGATGTGATTGTTGTCCGGCACTAAGAGCATCTTGCTGGTATCGTTGAAGCTCACACCAATTGAATCATCAGAAAGCTGGTAACCAAATCCGTATTTATCTGAATAGTCGACCCATTTAGCGATATAGCAAAGCGGGGCACAGTTCGGATCCTCAGCGTCGTCTACAGAAAACGAAAACAGAGATTTAGAAAAATTTGGAAATCAGATATACTTATCCATACAAGTTTTTGAGGTAATACTCCATTTATTGCAGCTTACCACTGAGTTTGACCTTGTTGCGAGTGTTGCCAATTGCGGCCATAACCATCTTCATTTGAGTCAATAGATCACGCATGTGGTTCGCAGCTATTTGTTTTAGTTTATTAGATGGCTCAGCAGCAGGAACCTTCTTAGCATCAATAGCGGGAATGGCAGGAACATTATCAGCTCTTGGGACCATGGCTTGCTGAGGTTTGCTCTCTGCAATAAATTGATTATAATGAGTACACAACGACCTTCATAAATTGGCTGAAAACCTGTAGCCCCAATCCCTGCTATTATTAGGAAGCCAGTAGCCAGTACTGGCTACTGCGTTGAAAGCAAAACAAATTGTACCCCTTCAACAGAAGCTACGTTACAGCTCAAGAAATGCACGACTATCATGCACATGCAAAAGAAAACTCTCATGCAGTACCCATTAATATTAACCGGTAATCAGCCAGCGCTGTATAAAATACTAAATAAACCCATGCTATTCATCCTTATCTGTCCATTTTCCCAGGGATTTGTGATCATTTCGCGTTTCCACTGGACTGGGGTAAGTATTTAAGTCCATACAAACGAGGAGTGAAGAATACATTCAAACGAATACCCAATAGAAAGCAGTTCAATTTTCAATCCAACACCGTTATTTTTAAACCCAAGCCCGTTTGAATTGAATACTAAATTCTGAAAGACTAACGGTCCAGAACAAGGTCGGGAAATCTGGACAGAGCAGGATGAATACCATTTGAAGTCAATCTGTCCGAACCAGGTTTGCCGATGGATGTTGAGGTGATCCTAGGTGGCATAGTCAGTACAGACTGTGGTAGAGATCGCGGTACAGTGTCTGCGGAATTACAAAATTTATTGATAATCATTAGAACCAACCACCAACCATTCTATTTTCATGTTTAGGTAACCCAAACCCATGAACTTACACTTCGTGAAGAAATCTGACTCAAGGATTTGACTGGCAGTTGGTCTTTGAGTCGGGTCAATCTGTAACATCTGCGAGATCAAGGTGCGAGCCGCTGGAGAAATTTTTCCTGGAGGAACAGAGTATTCTCCTTTCTTAATCTTTACGTAAGTATCCTTCAAGGAGCGAGTCTCGAATGGTGGAGCCCCAAGCAAAAGCGTGTACCTGTATTAATGATATTTATTTTAAGTCAGAAGACTGTCACCAATTAACAAATAAGCTACGAAAAACCTGGATCCTTACATAATGCAGCCAGTGGACCAAATGTCAACCTCAAAGCTGTGACCTTTCTTGTTAAGGACTTCCGGAGCAATATAGTTGGGAGTACCACATAGCGTGCTACAGATTACAAACTAAAATTAGCACTCATGAAGAAAACGAAAACCAAACAATTATTAAGCATACGTACAATCGCTTGGACTTGGTAGTATTGCATTGTGTGGCTAAGCCAAAGTCCCCAAGTTTCAGATTCATTTGATCATTAATGAAAATATTGCCCAGCTTCAAGTCTCGGTGAATAATCTTTCTGCCATGGAGATACAACAGCCCAGTCATGATCTGTTTCAGGAAGTAACGAACTTCTGGCTCCAGCAACGTCCTACGTCGCTTCTGCATTTCCATAAGACTCTGTGGAAACCACATCATTTATATTAGTTCATGAGTTGTAAGTTGTAACGACCATGGGGTTTCATTATGCAAACAATTTCTTACCTTACGGTTACACAATTCAAGAATGACATAGACATTTAAATCATCCTCAAAGAAAGAAAAGAACTTGACGACAAAGTCATGCTGTAGCTCTCGGTGAATACTAATTTCCTGAAATAGTAAAACGATTGTGAAGTAAAAATGCAATACATTCGTTCTTGTACTATAAAAATGGTAATAAGACTTGAACCTACTTGTGCCATCTTTTCACGTTGGTGCTGTTTCTTGAGCAGAGACTTGCTAACGACTTTACAGGCGTACACTTCCTTGGTTCGAACCTCCAGTACTTCATAGCAGCGAGCGAAACCACCCTGTCAAATTATGTATGATTCCCGATTATTTGAAAAGTAAACCAAAAGTAAATAGCCTTCACGCACATCCTGTAGCTCGTAGGTTTGAGCATTCACAAATTAAATTAACATTCCAAAATACCAGTTGCAGCTCTACGTCTTATCATGATTTTAATGGAAATTATCTGAACTGAAGCAACTCTAATCCCTAAGAAAGACTCTTGGTTGAAACTAGAATCCCGTCGAGGAACAAGCGAGTGCAGGCTTAAGCGTCTGTGGCCATGACCCTGTTTTAAAGCCCAAATTGCTATACTAAATAGATTCTATAGCCGGGAGCTGGGTCTCGGCTTCGTGAGAGCAGTCCACAGAAATCAGACCCGAAAGACTTTCGGAGCTGGAAACTGCCATTATAATCTATGTGACTTCTAATTTTCAATCTGGCTGAGCCGAGCCCGTGCTTGAAATTGAAAGGTATAGCATGAAAACCGCATAGGATAGGGCTAGTAAAAAAAATTTAACAAATAAAGCTGTTGATCCTACCGTTCCGCAAATAAAAAAAAACGTTTCTTGAAAAACCTTTAATGCTGATGCAACTGATCTTGAGTTACACGACGCGACGCGTTTACCATAAAATACATTTAATGAAACGACCAAAGTATTAATTGTACGGACTTACCTTTCCCAGAAATCTGCCTCGATTGTAGGACTTCTTAGTGGTGGCATCATAGATCACCTCTGGAATTTCTACCAATCCATCCGTTGTGTCATGGCGACTTACAGCGCAGGCTTCTTTCTGTCCAGGCCCCGGAACGTCTTTAGGAACTGGAATGCCATTCCCTGGTTTTGCAGCGACTCCGACGGCTTTCACTTCCGATTCTCTAGGCTTCATAGCAGCCATGGCCGCCATTGGAGCTGGAATTTTCCGGCTTTTGGGTGTATCCCGCTGTCCGTATGCGTCCCCTTGATTCTGATAGGCGCCCACGGCCTGTACCTGCTGTTGTAAAATATGAAGATTTTGATTTGAGCCCAATCCGTCCATATAACCCCGAAATTGACCGGCCATGACTTCCTCTTTCAATTTAAATTTACACTTTCGTTACGACGCTATAAGATAGGTAATTGGGGGAATCTCGAAGAGCGGTTTCTAAACGAGCACGTAACTACTAGAGGGTCATACGTTAAGTTAATTTGAACTACTGGGCACATGAGGCTATTGCGGGGCAACACCCTCTCTCCTCCAGCTTTCTGAAATGACTGGCGGTTAGGTCTCTGGATTCGGGTTGACTGCCCGATCCAAACTCTTAAAGCACAGTTTTCTTAGGCTACAAACAAAGACATAAGGGACTCAAGCTGATAGAGAGTAGGGCAAAATAAAATCAACAGAGAAAGCCGTACCGCTTCCCTCCTCAGAATTGAACCCTAATTCCACTGCAACGATCGAGGCTCACATTGGACCCAAAACTTTAAATGGGACGTGTTTGACTCTGAGAACCTATGGAATCAAACCTTCCATTTTGCCCCTCCTATATTGTTTTCATGGGACTCGGTGCCTCGATTTGAGGATTATAAAAATCACAACTTGCCGTGCTTCACGGACTCATAATGACCAATACGACAGAGTAAGAAGCTCATGCAAGACATAATGGTAAGTTGGTAGCAGGTGAATGTAAAGCGGGAAGGGTGTCGGGAAAAATCGGAATTGTCAACTGGCCAGGCCATGCGGCTTTAATTTTCTGTCTGTACTATTGTCCTTGTCCCATGGAAGCACCTTGAACTACCGCCAGAGGAAAAGGCTAAGGCATGGCACCTCGGAATTGATAGCGGAGGAGGGTGAGTGGCTCAAGACATGAAAATACATTTTTGGACATTAGATGAAAATACAATTTTGACATAGTTTTAAGAAAATAAGCCTTTGGCGAGCCAACCCTAGGGTAACAGCTCAGAAACTACGTATACCCAACTTAACGAAAAACGAAATAGGTATTGGAAATTAGAATTGAAACTGGAACTGGACTACCTAACATCTATCACATTGTGAAAGAATACATTCTTTACAGGACAATAATGGTCGCTCTGCGGCACTTTGTAGGATTTACAAAATCTAAAAATATCAGAATTTCGGGAATGTAAAACCTGTTTGCTTTATAACACTGTCCAAAACCGCTCAGTACTGTTGTCACGGTCCACAACCACAACACAGGGACACTCCGCTTACTTGCATGTTAGACACTCAAAGTGGGTTAAGAATTAAGTAAGCAGAATTAACAATTAACTTCTGTGGAACTCCAACCTCGTAAGGTGGAATTGAAAAGCTCTTTTCCTCTGAAAAACTAAATTATGGATCTGCTGTAGAATTCAAGTATAAAATACCTGATCTAATGCCTGAATGAAATGGAACCAGAAGACTTCAATTCAAAGTACATTTACGGTGTGTGCTGGTACGATTTAGGAGTAAGAAATGAAGTAAACAAGAGTTGGAGTTGGACATTGATGATTGATGACTAAACACCAGATTAAGTACTTACGCATGTTGATTCCCCGAATACCTTATGGATAATCGTTATCGCGCTTTAGCACCTCGCACCGCCATTATCTTTTTGACCCGCCTCATTCGGCTCGGCATAATTCAGTATGAAAATACTCGAAATGAAGGGCTCTGAATTTCCACTGATTGGGAAAATTAATTGTCAAATTACGGAATTGAAAGAAAATTGAATTGAGAAGAACTTAACCAAAAAATGTTTGAACTGCTGTATATTGTTGGTAGGTACACTGATGTGGTCGCCTCGGTATACATCATACGGATGAGGCCATAAAACTAGAAAAAACCGCGTCCGGTACTTCCACCACTTTATCATAGCTGATAAGATAAGATATGTTACCAAAAACCTAAATTCAAGGCCCACAATTGGGTAGGTAGAAGTAAGAAGCTAATATCAAGATCAAACAGGAGACAATACCGAGCATTAAATTTATACTTGAAATACGATTTTTTTAAGTACCTGGAAGAACGCCAGGCCCTGGCTCCTGGCATTCTCACGCATGTTAGCACGCGGCGGAGCTTCGGGTACCCCACGGCTCACGGCCCCACGACAAGCCTTCGTTCCTGGAGGAGTACAGGCCACACCTCGGCCTCGGCCGACGCGTCCACCACGACCACGGGCCTTTGTTCCAGACGGCGGAGTACAAGGCACACCACGAGAAGGAGTGACAGAACAAGCAGCACCCCGACCCCGACCACCACCGCGACGACCTCGAACAGGACGATTGGATGAACGTAGAATGGATGCTTGCAAGGCCGCACGAGTAATGACAGGCTTAGAGAAACTAAGCGTCTCAGTACAAAGTTTTTCCATTTCGGCAACGGTATCCATCATGTCCATTTCAAGATAAGCTAGGTGCGAAGGCTGATAATACGTAACTCTTGACTAATATAGAGAGGCACAACGAAAATAATTTTCTAACGTTAAACTGGTAACGGTAACTTTAACTGGGTAACAAGAGCAACAAATATAGACGATTAATTTTAAGTTAACTCGACACCTGAGGTCAAAATGAGAATTGAAAATACGGAGGACGAAAATGGGAGAGTGAGACACGTCTATGGTCGACAATCCGGAGTTGAATTGTGACGTGGCAGAAATGACAAAAAATGAAGAGTGGGTGCAGCAGCAGTGTGCAGTGCTGGCTACAGATAACCGACGACGACGCTGAAAACGATGATTTGAATATAGCCGCCACTCCGTCGTTGGCGTTCTCACTCTCACCAACCTTCTCAGCTTATAGCTTGTGCATGTGCCCGGAAGGCCAAACAACCAAGAAATTTGCACACAACCAAGAGGAATGAGTGAGTGACCACCCGGCACTAATTCCTTTTCACCGCTACTCGTGACCTTTGACCTTATAACACGAATGAAGATGCAACAATAAAAGACCAATCAAACAATAATTCCCATCACCACTTAGGCGGAATGCCGTACTTATCTCTAAAATCAGAAAATCCTAATTCAATACGACTTGAACCAAGTTCGCTTCGTGCTCAACCCACTACCAAAATGTCAAAAAAATACAGACTAAATGGCAAACATAAACAAACGTATAAAGACGTTTATGACGCTGGCCACTTACTGATCATGGGCTAGGGAACCCAAAGCATTTTGGTCTAGCCACATTAAACTAAAAGCCTGAATGCCTAGCATTGTCGTTAAAGAGCAGCTCAATTTCATGCTGGTCAATAATTATGGTATCAGATCTAACTTGATGGCTACATATAAACAATTCCTTAGTAATAACATTTCTTAAGAGTAAATTAAATGCACCTTCACCGTTTTCCGCTTCAGTTCCAGTCTTTCCTTGCCCAAGAGACTTGCGTCCCAGTTGAAAACTTCCCAAGGAACTTTTGGAGATAATTCAGGATGTTTCGATCATAGACAACTCCTTAAACTCATCACTTGACAAGGACAACTCGTTAATCCGATAAGCTTGTTTCCTCGCGACATAGAAAATCTGTTGAGTTAGGTATCAATTATCACCTCGTTCTATAGAAAGTTTGCCCTTGACTCATAATCTTTAACAGGAATAATACTAAAAATAGAATAAATAATAGGTAATCAAATAAATTAGAAATTGAACATACGACGAGCTTAGCGATTCTTCGAACCCAATCTTCCGCAGTGTCCATCCTACGCTCGAGTCAAAGCAACGCCTAAAATTGGCGAAAATTGAAACCAACTAACAATAACAAACAAAACAATGCCGTAGAGGAGTGGGTAGCAGAGTAAGACACTAGCAACAATTGAACCAAATTTCGATTTCGTAGTGAGACAAAAATGAACAGTTTTCCTAGTTTTTGAGCAGAGAAAGATTTTCGAGATGTGTTCGGTAGAAGAGAATTTGACTTTCAGCAAAAAATATCGCCGACTTATCATTTCACATGCTTCGGATCTAGTGTTAGCAAAACAAATCGCCGAATTTTCATTTCACATGCTTCGGATCTAGTGTTGCGAGCTTTATTGTTTGTTGTCAACAATGTGATGCTGCTATAGCAACCAATTTAATAGTACTTTACTCCGACGAATCCAGTACTAAAGTGCATCTGATACGGTACTGATAATTGAACTACAGCACTAATATTACAGCGTGTCAAAGGTCACGTGGCATGTAAAGTGACAGCCACGAAATGCCGGGTAATTATTTAATCGGGAAATTAGTCGATGATACCACAATACAAGGGTAAACACCAGCCTAGTGCTTAGCAACCGTGGCAAGAGACGCCACGAAGATGCCATGAGTTGAGGAATTAATTGTATGCCTCCTGCACCAAACAAACGTGACACTACTAACCGTAAACCTTGAGCTACCCTAGACGCGGCTAGGTCATAGTTCATGTTCATACTAATCATAATTCGAGGATTCCAATTCGGAAAGCTTCAAGTCAAAGGTGAAATCAAACAGCTGAGCCTAGTCATCAGTAATAATATTATTATTAATTTAAGTAAAAATAGGTGACCAGTTACCCGTGGAATAAAAGCACACTTACGCTTCCTAGGAGTTTACGCCGTTTGACTCCATTACTGGTCCCAAAGTGCAGTATTGATGATGGCGATGGCGGCCCATGTTCCACTGAATTATTGGCCTCATCTTCACCGAAGTAGCTAGAGCTATCCTCGTTCAGAGTCATTCCAATATGAGACATCAATTTCTAGCAACGAATCGTCGTAATTCAATTTCAAAGCCGGCATTTTAGTGCTACCGGAACCCGATCCCGACGCCATGATACAAAACTACTGTGTATACTGTGTACCTATCAATATCTAAATCACTGCGGTACTTTAAACTGGTATTCGGTAGTCAAATTTAAAAGAAACTTAAAGCTCTTTCACTACGATCAATGGTCGAACTCAAATCAAATACAAAAAGTCAGAAAATTGATATTAAAACTACTGTCCGAGACTTTAAAAAGTGTTCTAAGGCCTCCACAAAAAACTTAAAACTACGCAGTAGACAATAGAGCTCCGTGTTATTGGCTTGGCACACCAACTGACTGCGAGTACTCTATTATTCTGCCCGCCCGACGACGACAAAGAGGCCAGGCATGATGAAATGAATGGAGCCGATGAGGCCCTACGTTTTCATGGTAAATGCTGGGTGGTGAGGGAGGGTACATACACGCGTGGGTGGTGAATTCCAATTTCCAATCCACGCCGTCAGCCGTAGTACTCGTCTCGTAATCGTATCGTAACTCGTAACCGAAACTAATTAAAATATTTTCGGAAAATACAATCAGCGACATTAAGGCACCCGTACCTGATGATTTTTACCGCATGCGCTCAACAAATACAGCCTTTACTTCTCGTCATGCATGCCCAATGTTCATTATCGTTAGCTGCAAAAAGTGGATCACCAATCACCACAATAATCCCAGGAGCACGAGGAATGCAAGCTAAGAGCTTAAAGCGGGGTACGAATCTTAATAACAATAATAGAAGTCTGTTAACGGCACGGGGACCCGTGATAGTCATCCTTTTACCTTTACCTGACTACCGACAAAACAAAATTGCAAGAGATACACTTCAAGTTTTCCGAAAAAATTATAGAAAATATATTTTACTCACTTGAAGTCGAAACTCGGATGTTGGATTTGAGAATAATCTAGGCTGGAATCGATTATTCACTTTAACGGATTTTTCTTTTCCAACTTCAGAATTGAAGCTAACTCGGTGGATCACGCTGAATTGCTGAATGTAATTCCAAATTACGAATCTCTAGAACCTCAAACAAAGGTGGACGAAGCGCTTTGACCATCTTGAATGGAAATGGAAATGGAACGGAATGAGTCTTTCTTGAATCTGGCTACTTCTAGTTTCTCCTACTTAATTAAATTTTAAAGGTTATCAATCAGCAGCAGACAAACAGGAACAAAATACTGCAACTCCAATTTCCGACGGAAGATCGACTCTATAAAACTCGTTATAGATTATAGATACGGATAGAGAGCTCCAGAAATCACTCCCAATCCAATCCCAATCTCTCCAACTAAACGCAAACCAACCACCACCAACCCAAATCCATTTCTACGCTAAAAGGGGTGATGTGGCGGGGTGTAGGATAGGTAGAGGATGAAGTAGTTTTATTCTGAGGGTGTAAATCTCTCCGGGTCGCAGGATTATAATCAATGCTCCACT
>VNWX01001157.1:0-16391 GCA_009869905.1 Ceratophysella communis
CTATCTATTGGCGATTTTTGTATGTGTCACAAATGCATTTAGCTATAAATAGACACCAAAATCAGTCCATATAACCTTTTAGAACATTAGTTATGATTTTTTAAAGTTAAAGTGACCTAAAAATCCCCATGTTAAATGGTCCGAAACATGCCCTGTGCCTAGCTAGGCACACGCTGAGCCTGGCTGGGCACAGGGCTACAGATCGGTAGGGGAAGCCTTGTTGCCAAACCGTGCACTTTGTCAGGCCTGTAGCACAATATGGGTTAGGATTTCACCGTCCAAAACATTCAATGCATAGTCATGGGGTATAAATTTCACATGAATATAATAACTCTTTGCATTCACGTTGTTATACTCACAATAATAGAACAATTCCGACAAAAATACACGTTCTTAATCTGCAATAGCTTTGTAGTTATGTACGCCGACGGCAACAGTGGGCTCGAAATGAGGTATGTGCCCCGCTAGGCGCAGTGCCTCCCTGGGCACAGTTTGTATCTACATGTACAGAGATTGTGCTTGGCTGGGCACAAGGGTGTGCCTCGCTGGGCACTCAGTTGGGCCCAAGACGTCCCTGAAAGCTACGGGTGACAGAGGGTTAAGAATTCCTGTTCAAAAATCTAAAAATTTCTAAATTCCATCTACGACTTCCAATTGTAATACACATGACCTTGTCTAACAGCTTACCCTGTGCCTGTGACGTTTCTGAAATTAGTGACACTTTTACATCATCCTCATATTGTATTACGACCAGTTAAATAGCAATCCTACAATTATTATGACATCACTTACATCAGTGCAAGCAGGGCACAAAAATTCTTCACAGGGGAGACAAAATTTGATGGCTGGAGATTTTCGCTTGCAAAATGTACAGTTAACAATTTTTGAAAGCTTAATTTTCTGTAGCATTTCTTTTGCTTGCACCATAGGAACAATTGATGAGTCAAACTTGTTCCCACAACAGCTGCATGCTGCGTCCTTTTCTTCACCAGGCTCTATATTAATAAAATAAATAACATGATATAGTAAATAATATTGAAGTGAAAATTCAGTTCTAAAAAATTAAAATACAAAAAAGACCAACACGAATTTCATTAACTATCATATTTAATTGTAGTAAAATAATATGACATGTCATACTTGGTGTAAAACGGAGCTGGCCAAGGTGCTCAGCACAAACATGATGTAAACAAGGCAACATTAACGCGACATTCTTCAATACTTTGCAGACGACACAGTTGAATGGTTTATCTATGTTCTTGTAAGGGTCACCTCCTGGACTTGAAGAGTCGCTCATACTGGAACCGGACGAGGAAGCCGTGGACGTGGTAGCCATCTTGGGTTTTTAGACACACTGTTAGCACGTGTGTACCACTGACACGGTAACTACGCTTCAGGATGAGTTACTACGCTTTATTGTCTGTAACTACCTGGCATTCAGGGCCTGGTGACCTCTGAGTCTGTCCCCAGACACGAAACACCTTAGTCCAACGCTGACGCGAAAAGTAGACAGTCAACAGTAGTAGATGTCAAAAATATTTTTGTGCAACACTCACACACGCACGCCGCCGGATCTGAATCTTGAATGACATGATGCTCGCGCCGTGTGATCGACTCCTCAATCCTCCACCCAAAAGCCGGACCCACACACACACACACACGCACAACAACATAAACGCCTACATGTACGTCCCGGCAGAAGAAACCGTTCTTCCGACCACCGCACCGCCACCTCATTATTAAGGGTGTTATATAAAAACCAAAATTGAAAACTATTTAGCTTTTGGGTTGTTTCAGTTGAAAACGATTTCAAATGGATTTAAAATTTCCAGTAGAAAATTCATAAAAAATACAAGAAAATATTGATCGAAATAACGCTTCAAAATATGCAGCTCGCAGCTCATCTTTGGTTAGATTAGATTAGATTTTAACCTGATTATATTAGTTCCAAGTAAAAATACAAGCTGTGAAACGGTACGCTGGCAAATAATGAAATAAGTATGCACTAGCTATTTCTCAAAGGTCAAATGCGCCGAATTAATTAATAAAGAAATTCTGCCTTACTACTACGGTGTGAAGATTACTGCCGAATTAATTTTGTCGAAAGTAAATTGAGAATAATTATTAAAGCTCGCTGTTTGTCGGTCTGGCAGCGCTAAAATGCACTGCACCATCGCCATCGCTTACTTTTAGTATTGGGATATGGCTTCGAATACAACTAGAATTCTAATTAAAATCATAGGGTTCTGCAGTCTGCAACCCAATTCTGCGAAAATCACCAGAAGAACCCAATTACTTAGAAATGAAGACCAGCTAAACTAACCAACTCGTTATCATCAGTTCTGGAGAACAGAACAGACCTGTTTGTTACAATATGGTACATTCATATGCTGCCTATTTTCTCATTAAAAATATCATTTAACTCATTTAGGACATTATCAATTATCATGGTGTTTCGTTCTTTTTGCTTGCATTTACGAAACATTTGACTAAATCCAAATGGCAGCAGAACACCAGACTCAAACGTAAACACTTTTCTCTAAAGCATATAATTTATTTTCTGTTAGAAGGAGAAACAACGAACAAACAAAACTTTAAAAAACATAAAAGCATACATCGTTTATTCAGTTTTGTTTTTTAGAAAAAGAATCCGAGAATCTTCCCACCAAGATGTTTCCTACGTGCCTCTTCGTGGTCCATGATGCCACCGGAAGTTGTGAGCACAACGTAACTGCGTCAAAATATCAGTCAATTATTATAACTAACTGGTTGAATTAATAGTTTCCGATACCAAACGTACCCGAACTGTCTAGAAGGCAGAAGGTTATTAGTCCATTTTTCGATATCACGAATAGGGACATCAAAACGTGGTGAAATTACTCCACACTTATTCAATCGGCCAGTCAGGTTAACGACGATTTTCCCAGCTCGATGATCGTCGACGATTTCAAACTCTCCGATGTAGCCTGGAATTTTTTTTTAATATTGAGATTAGAAGATTATGCTTAGTATCAGTAACTACTACTGTTTTGGCTCATGAGTAAATATTTCGCAGGTCTCCTGATTTTCGATTTTTATTTCAAAAGCATTATGAGAATTTAACATTTGGTTTCTAGGCAGCTGTACGTTTTACTTGGCCTTTGATAAACCAAGATTAGAAAACAACAGATATGAAGCTGGGACTAAAAGTCTGTACTATCTGTAGTACTTTTGTTAATTTTGCTCTCAAAATTCTAGATGGCTGATAATCTTGCGTATAGCTTCATTTAAACTCAAGAACTAATGGAAAATATGAACGTCGAATTTTTAAATTAACATTTTAACCGAGAAGTTGAGCTTACCGTGCTTCATCATGACAGTCAGGAACTTAACGATGACTTTTGAGCATGGTCGAATGAGGACTTGACGTTTACCTCGTTTCTCAGCATTGTTGATACTCTTCAGAGCATCTGCCAGGGCATTCATAAGAACCATTTTGTATTCTGAAAGGAAAAATGATTCAAACACTCAATTCACAATTTAAACTCTTTTACATTGCACCCATCTTCAGGTGTCCAAACCCCAGGGTAGAGCTGACAAAACAAAGACACGTGCTATACATACGCCATAACAGAATCATTCGGTTAATCATTTATCACATCACACATTTATCATAGGAAAGCTATTCTGTGTATGTAAGGGTGAGGTTTTTAATTTTACAATACATTCAAGATTTGGATTTATTGCCTCGAGTTTTTATTTTTTATTTTTGGCTACAACTTGGTTAGGGTTGGACTATAGATCGTGATTCTTTTGCCGAAAAAGTACACGTTTATTGCACCCACGTTACTGCGTCCACCTGGTTCACACCATAAAGCATGGCCTTCATCATACAGATAGAGCGGGGTCGGGATCGGGAACTAGCAAAGTGGATGCAATAATGTGGGTGCAATAAGCTTGCATTCTATCGGAAAATGACCCAAGATTTAAAGTCCAACCACTCAACACGTTCTCTTTTAAGCTGGTGGCTTGGAGACGCCATCCATGGCTAATAATAAGCCTGGTACCTGGTAAACGAATATCCCTGATCAAAAAAGCTTAAAAATCTGGTAAAAAGAACAATGACAAAGGGCATCATATTAATAAAGCCATTGATAATTTGAACTGTACTAGAAATAGCCAAAATAAACGCGAAGGCCCGCCGCCATGATGAGCCGGCCTGGAGAAATAGCGCCGGTAAAGGCATAATTTGTACTCCCTTAAATTGGGTCAAGTACCGACTCCGCAGTACCAATTGCAGGTGGATGAAGTGGACTAAACCCCTATAAATGTAGTAAGGTTCCAGTATAAGCTATTTGGGTACCTGATCGGTCGGTTGTGGACAGTAAATTTGACACCTGACACCCGGAATCCTGGCTCGGCTCAACCTCCACACGGCACGGAACGCTTTTTAAACTTTGCTGCCACAAGTGCGGCTTTTAGTATTCCGTCTGTAGTCAACGCACTGCGTTATTGCCTAGCTCGAGTTTCGCTCCTCTCCTCACCTACATTTAACTTGACCTCTTTAAGCAATAATTATGAATTATTACATTTTGGGGTGGATTTTGAATTCGATTTAAATCCTTATCATCAATCATTGACCCAACGCGTACGTGTTTCCTGAGTTAGACTGCTAACGCCTGTTTAGCGTTACCACCTACATATTTAATGAGAAACGCTGGCGCTATGATGAAAATATTCATTTTATAGGCGTATGGTTTCACTACCTATACCTATACATAGGAATTATGAATAAATACATAGTACCTACCTCTCCTTACATTTTAAATATAATTTGGTTATTGATAGAATAATGATGTAGCGAGTGTTTGAATATTCCTTTACTATAAATTCAAGTAAATGCGTGCCCAAACTTTCGTCTGCTAATTGCTTGTACATATATTATATTGGTTAAAATCCACGAAAAGTGCGTAGGTATTTTATTTGACTGAGGAGTTTAATCTTCATTATGAATCCCAAAATAATTAGCTTTCGTAATTATATCTTTCCCGACTTGTTCGTAGAGTTTGCCTCCTTGAAGATAATCTGGCGTGAATTCTCGATAAGCCATACAAATCCGACGATCTTTGATTTGTCTTCTTAGAATACTATGCTCCCATTCATATCGGGCAGGGCCATAAAGGACGAGCAAAGAGCGCCTTGGCATTGGAAGTAGAACAGCTATGGAATCTTCTTCATCTTCAGTCTTCTCCTCTTTTGCCATTCCAGCATAGCTCAAATTGTATTTATCTTTCTTAGAGCCCATGTACTTGGTCATAGTGAGAAAGGAATCTGAAAGAAGGCTGATGGACACCACTCGCTCACCCCAAACCCAACAATCATCAATGTGTGGGTCAATCGATGCTCCTGTTTCCACTCTGTATTCAATGGAACATTGTTCAATGGTTCTGAAGTCTTTGAGCAATTCGACTTCCTTGAGTCTCTCTTGAGCCCGTTTGCTGAAGCCTGGGAATCCACTGAATTCCTTCCCGTTAATTTTTCTTTTGTTGAAGTTTGTTTTTGGACCGAAGTTCTGTCAAAATCAAGAATTCGAGCGTCAATTAGAAATGCATCTGTTCTCATGTCTACAGTTTTAAAACTACTGCAAAACTCAAATTCCATCTTTAGAAATCATAATTTGCAGTAATACGAATGTTGCAAATGATTAACTATTTATTTACCTGTTTTCGTCTTCCGCTCTGTGACAAATCCCATGGAATTGAGTCGCATCCTTCCACTAGTTCTCGTTCCTCTTCTTTTGTGACAAAATCTGGCTATTTATTAAATAAAAACCAAAAACCATTTTAAATTATTCGTAATAACAGTATGATTTAACATTTAACTAAGCTTTGTACTTGTGTAGTCTAATATTATGAACTATAGCACCTACAATGATGAGAACACCTGGAAACTCCAATGGCAGTCCAGAATGCTTCGGGTGTTGCTTATTGATGTCAATGTCTTGATCCTCCTGCTTGTACGCCTTGTTGCAGTGATAACAGTATTCGTAGATCGAAGCCTAGGACATAAATTTGAAAAACTATTCTTAAATCATGTTTAAATGTATGCACAATTTTGATTCAATTTAAATAAAAATTCCCGTAATTTTAATAACTAAATGCATACGGTACTGTATCTATGTATAAAAGCTTTCAATAGCTAAACGATTGAACAGGGGTATAATTAATAGATTTTTTACTCGAAATTTTGCATGCATAAAACATTTTTTACACGATGTGTTCGGATTTATATCTTAACATTTATTAAAGGATTTTGCTTACTTTATTGTCGAGAACATACTGGAATGAGTTGAATTCGCTTCCGCATTTCCTCTTCACAAAGCAAACAGGTTCGTATTCCCTTGCAGCCACATGTCCTTGCGTCACCCATCCTTCAGTTTCAAGTTATAAGCCGAGTTAAATTAACTGTCATTCAACTGTGACAATTATTATTGCTTATTGCTTCAGCTGTTATTGGTGTTGAGAATACGCACGTGATCCGGCGATCCTCAACATGTGGGTTTTCTAGAAGCGCGCCTCTTCTATTGTCTGAGAGAATCCATGGCGGCAGAGGCCCGGTTTCCGCGCAAGTTTTTGAAAATATAAATTTGTAGTTTCGAATTCTTTCATTGGTTGCTTTTGTTTTTGGTTCAGAAACGGAAACAGCAAAGCTTCGATTTACGTTGGCTCATCTCCACCATTATTGACATCGGCCATCGGTCGTGTCACCTCCGAACGGATCGATCGAAGGGTCAACACCGTCATCTCCTCTACCTTTGCAACGAAGCGGTAACCCATAAGGCTTCATCATGGGGAAGAAACAGCATCAGAAAGACAAAATGTAAGGCGTACAACGTATGCTCGAATGCAATTTGTTGGACTAATGGTTAATTTTAATTCAGCAGTAATTTCTTAAGATTAGTTATAAAAATGATTTATACTTCATGAAAAATAGCCCAGCTGTATGAGCGTTTATTATTATGTTATTTCTCTGTGAATACTAACATAACTTATAAAATAAATGCAAAATTCTGGATTTGGTTGGGTATCGGCCGGTACTTATTACATATTAGAAAATAATTAAATCATATATAGTCAATATACCTAGAGCAATTCAATGAGAATGATTTCAGATTTGCCGGACCTCAGTTAATTCTTAAAATCCATCGGATTACATTACATGCCAACTGCCAACAAATTAAAAGGAAGAACGACTCTGTATTGTATAATAGATCAATTCTATTGTTCTTTCTTTGTGTATTTTCCAGGTACCTGACCACCACGGAGTGGTCAACTCTGTACGGTGGGAAACAGGCTCAGAAGAATAAGAATGGAGGCGGAAAGGGCGAATTTCGTCGACTCCCGTTTGACCACTGTGCCCTGTCACTGCAGCCCTTCGAGAATCCTTATGCAGACAAACACGGAAATATCTTTGATCTCCTCAGCTTCCATCCTTTTTACAACAAATACAAGTGTAATCCGATCACGGGAGAGAAGCTGGATGTAAAGAGTCTGACCAAACTCATCTTCCACAAGAATAGTGACGGAAAATATCACTGCCCGGTTATGTTCAAGGTTTTCACTGAGAATTCTCATATTGTCGCCGTTAGGACAACTGGCAATGTTTTTTCGTATGAGGTATGCGTTGAGGATACTCATCTTCAATATTTCCATCATATTTTTAATTTTTCTGTTGCTTACAAAACAAACTACCTAAAGATTCGTGTTGTTTTATTAGGCGATCGACGAATTGAACATAAAGGCTAAAAACTGGAAAGAGCTTTTGACGGATGAACCCTTCACCCGAGCAGATTTGATTACAATCCAAGATCCGAGTAATTTGCAAAAGTTTAACCTGGAGACGTTCCATCATTTGAAACACAAAATGAAGATTAAGAACGAAGGTTTGTTTAGTTGATTTTCTGAGCAATGTTACTGCTGTATTCACAAAACTTCGGGGCTCTGGAAGGATTCCTGTATTGGCTGTTTGAGCTTGCGGAGAAGTTTTCAAGCGTAAGGTTTGTTTTTAAAAACTTAACGCGTTAGAACTACTCCTGAGTCTCAATCGGTCATCACTCCAATCCGGACTGATTGAGTCCTGAACTTCTGTGAATACAGCAGTAGAATAATTATTTTAAAACCGATATTGTTACAGGCTATTAAATATTTAATACAGCATTATTGGACTATTGTAGAAATCGAACGAGCCAAGACAGATCCTTTAGCGAGAATTAAGAGTTTTGCGATTGAAACCAAGGATGTGCTGGACACTTTGAATCGGGAATACAAGGAAGTAAAAACTGTGGAAGTTGTCAAACCCAAAGCTGATTCTGTTAATGCTGTAAGTCAGGATTTATTAAATACATACCTAGTTTCCTGGTAATTACTCCTCTAGTTACAGTTAGTTAGACTCGATTTAAAATCTAACTACCGGTTTTAGGCTCATTATTCAACGGGTGAAGTTGCTGCTAGTTTTACATCTACCTCGATGGGTATTAAAACAGTCCATGAAGCTGCAATTAGGAATGAGGACTCGATTCGTTATGAAAGAATTAAGAAAAAGGGTGAGCGTTTTCTTTATTTGAGAGTTGATTTATTTTTGAAAATCTCTAATTGCATTTCGTTTTTGATTATAGGCTACGTTCGTATGACAACTTCTTGTGGAGTGCTGAACCTGGAGCTCTACTGTGATCAAACTCCGAGGACATGCGAAAATTTCATTCTCCTCTGTAGTCGAGGTTACTACAATGGAACTCTGTTTCATCGTTCAATTAAGCATTTTATGGTAAGTTATTGAAATAAAGGATTAAGTTTTTCGGGAAAACCCCAGTTATTAGCCCAGGTGTTTCATAGGCCTCAGAAATTGAAATATAATATTGGCATTTTGGATTTAGATCCAAGGAGGAGATCCCACTGGAACTGGAACTGGTGGAGAAAGTGCATGGGGCAAACCGTTTGAGGATGAGTGTCGGCCTACACTAACGCATTCAGGACGTGGCATTTTGTCCATGGCAAACACCGGACCAGGAACAAATAATTCACAGTTGTAAGTCATATCAGCTATATTGTTTTATTAAAAATAGAATTCACGATAATTTACCCGTTAGTAAGATGATCGGCATATTCTAACTTTGAATGAAATAGCCTTGTTTCAGTGGGATTTACCAACAGATTGTGTTTACACTACAAATCCTTTTTTAATACTTCCAAAATAATGGGAATTGTGAACTCGAGTATGCAATTTAACCGGTCTCCCGAGTTAATGCTGATTGCATTTACTAATTGTGCGTTAAATTTTAATTCTTTTCGTTCCAGCTTTATTACGTACCGTTCCTGTAAATACCTTGACGGGAAGCACACAGTATTCGGCCACGTCGTCGGTGGGCTTGACGTGATGTCTGCCATGGAAAGAATTGAAGTGGATAACAAGGACAGGCCCGTGGAGGACATTATGATTATTCGTGCAGAGGTATTTGCAAATCCCTACACAGAAGTGGATGAAGCGCTTCAGGAAGAACATCGCTTGGCTCGAGAAACTAAAGAAGAGCAGGAAGAAAAAGCCAGAGCGGCCAAACCGAAGCAAGTTGAGTATAAAGCTGTCAAAACTTCCGGAATCGGGAAATATCTTGCAAAGCGAAAGTAAGTCTGTACTAAAAGAACGCATTAGTAGTTGTAAAAATTCACTGTTTTATTTTATTTATTCAAGGTGGGATACTCCTAGCGAAGCTCAAGCTACTACGTCGTCTGCAATTGGGAGCGCGTCCAAAGCCAAAGTATCCAAAACAGAATTTAATTTTAGCAAGTGGTGATCGAATGCTAATTTGGATAGATATCTTGCTGTTTCCTGTTTCTCCCGCTAGTTTTATATTAAATCGTTCTTAATTTTTGATAATCTCGTTATATTTCTGTCACTGTATTTTATTTTCAGATTTAAGTGTTCGTATATAGCTAATAATAAAACGACTAATGAGATTACGTTTTAACATGAACTATTGAAATTCCCTCTGAAAACAGAATTAAAATTGCAATCCTTTAAAAAACATGTTTTTGGAAAGATAATGTTCGATTTTGCGCTGACTCCGGCAAGGCATCAGGCATCAAAATAAAAATTTTGTATATTTCAAATGCAAATACAGGAAATATAAAATCGAAAATCAGCAGAAATTTCGAGAACAAAACGGTTACGAATAGGTTTCTGGAGTTTAACACACTTAGAATTTTCCTAACGTTTTGCATAAAATACGTTGGAGCTTCGAAACGATATTTCGGCTGAAGGCTGAAATTTCCTATTTAATTTAAAAAATTCATATTTACTGTAAAAATTCGCAAACCAAAATTAGGCTTGCGTACAATCGCATAGTTTAATCGTCATTCATTTTCATTATACTTCGAGTGACTTTTATTTTCCATCGTTCATTGGGACAAGTATATATATATACTGTAGTTTTACTAAAATGCATCATCAGGTCAAATTAAAAAAACAGTCATCAGCTTTCGCATTTGTGGTTACAAGTTCATTTATTAGGTCACCTCTTAAACTTGTCTGAATATGAGTCATTTGAAATGGTTTAGCAAATAAACTCTATAATTGCAAGTTCTAAGAAAACAGGGAAGCGGAAATCAGATTTGGTTGAGTTTCCTGTGCATGCGAGCTTTAGTATCAAATTTTTGCCTATTTTGTTTTTCCAAATAGAGTTTCAACGTCAACACCGTAACCATTTTATAGTTGGTAGAAATTTATGCAGTATCTCGGGTTGTACAATTTTTATTAGGCATATATTAAAACATCGGCAGCCCTTACCAAACTTTGATGATTCTGAACTGAAAACACGACACCGAACCAACTGAACTAAGAATTAGATGAACTTAGAATGAACAAGGTTATCCCGTTTAAGTAAACTATGCTAGAGAAACCAGCTTCCGTCGAAATCTCAATCTCAATGACAGAAACATTTTGCTTTGGTAGGTAAACGCGTCCTTCTATAAATACCCAGGTATCAACTTAATGCTCGAGTTCTTATAAGCGGTTTCTATGCATTTCCATTCTTTGCCAACAGCGTTTTGTACTGTTGTTCCAAAGTGCTGTAAATTTTGAGCCCGAAAAATAATTATATCTTATATCTTATATTTTGAAAATTTCGAAAAGCGCTTTTAAAAAAGTAAAAAAAAATTGGTTAAATGAGTAGAAAATCTTACAACTTATACAGCAAATTAAAAGAAAGAAACTTTAATTACTGTAATTTTTTTTAAAAATTGGCAGCTCTAAAAATTTCGGGTTTTAAGCATTTTCAAATCACTGATAGCTTTACTGAGCCTGCTTCAAATGAGGTGCGGACATTACTTAAGATTACTGTAGGTACTAGCAGTATGCTTAGATAATAAGACTGTGATATTCCATATTAGAAACTATGCTCGGTAGTTCAGTTCAAGCTCCTCGCAGAATGACATAATTCCCGATAAGGAGTTGTAATTCCAAGTATGGACTCGTGAGGGAAATCCGTATGCATAAATTAAGCATCTCGTCACCTCCTTGAGTGAAAAAAAATATTTTATCATTTAGTTGTTAGTAAAAAAGCGAAAGTTCCTCGAGTACGTACACAATTTGCAGACTGGCTACTTTTTTTGAGGCGTTTTGTGTCACATTCAGATTCAGCATATTTATTTTACATGTATTCAGTCATTCACTTGTTGGTCTAAACCACGAGCGCACGAGGACGTCCTGTGTTTTGTCTCATAGCCTCTGCTCGTTCCTTTATGCTCTGGAAGTCTTCAAATTCGAATTTCGATTCGACTCCAAGTTTTGACACAACAGAACCACCGACGACGATAACTCAAATTTATCGAAATTTTTAAAGTTATTGAAAATTCTTGTAATCTGTGCCGCGTTTTGGAACAAAGGTTTGAAGCTATTTAAACAGTGAACGGATTTGTAGTGGGTTAAAGTTTTCGTGTGTGATCTTCTTGAATCCTTTTTGGCACGACTTCAAGGAGGAACATGGACGACCTTAGTGAGTTGAAATTTGTTTATTTTATTGTCCATCAATTCGGTGATTTATTCTAGCTGTCATTTAAATTTTAGCTTCATTTAGCCATGGGATCAAAGAATTTTCGTATAGGGTTTTACTATGTAGAATTTAGCTGTATAAACTGATGTCAAGCTCATGTTCTAAATTTGCAAACATACATACTTATAACCGTAACCCATATTCGACATTCTATTAAACTAATTATTTAAGGTGAAAATATAATGTCAAATGTAATACCAATACCTAATCATGATTAAACGTTCCACGTCATCGCCGTCGTGACCGAACCGACCGGCTATCACTTTTATAAGGGCCATTGTTGACTTTAAAATGAGATCAGAAATTGGCTGATTTACTTGCAAAATTAATATAACTAAGTACCTAATCTGAATTCAAAATTTTATATCTTTTAAATTGCATTCGGTATCCATGATCTCAGTTTGAGTACTAACCTGAAATTTATGACGCGCAAATTTTATGTAGCTGACTCGTGAGTGAGCTGATGTATTTAAATTTGACATAATGATTCAGTATGTTTCACTATTTGTAACCTATGTTTAGACGAGTTAACTTATAGTTGAGCACATGTCATTTTGCAAAAATTAGAACTACCAACGTTACAAATGAATTTGAGTATCTAATGAATGATCCTAATGGAAAAATTACTGGAATATTGGCGTGCTGAATGAATTACCGCAACCGCGAATCATTAAGCTTAATTGAAAATTGGAATAGCTGCGGCTTCTAATGATTAGTTTTAATTTAAACCTTTCCATTTCTACTATTTCAAAAATAAATGCTTGCTTAGGGGATAAATAATTGCTAGGCGAACACATAAATTTATAAAAACACAATACTTAAGTTTAGCGCTTTCATAAATTTCAGCTTGATCTTGGTCTTGGTATCTCTTAATTAACGATATAGGAATGGGAATGAGTAATGGGATTCTGTAACTTGTTTGAAAAACAACAGAACTACCCTGGTTTTCCAAAATTTGGTTATGGGTCCACTAATGTGGTACATAAATAGTGGACATCGAACACGCGGAATTCGAACAGGCATTATCTCAAAGTTTGTTTAGTTTCAGACAGACCGCAATATATTAATTAATTACACAGCGCGTATATTCGCATGACTGTTCCTTTTAAAAAAATCGTTAGCCAAAAGCTCAAGCCAAGACCACACGCTTCGCTCCGATGGAAATCCCTACAATTTAACTAAAATTAGTTTCGTCGTCTATTCCCAATGAAGGATTTCATGCTCCAATGTATTTGATACATGGGTGTGAAGAGTCGTAATTTGAAAAATGAGATGTAGTGTCAGTCGAGCAGCCAAAATACTCAAGACAGAAAAAAATGAGTTCTTTCAAACGTTCAACTGTAAAGCGACGTTAGAAAGAACCAGAACCACTTTCAGAAGATTCTAAAAAACAAAGGACGAGTAATGGGACTATCTTATCTCTTCTAAGCCCATTTAAAAAAATACGACAGGGTTCAATATTAAGAAAGTATCCACAACAAGTAGAAGGGTTGTTTTTTGTTTGTAGTATTTGAAATTACGTTAAAATATTAAATTTTTGACTAAATGAATGAAAATTTTTGATAAACGAAATGCTTTTACTGTAAGCCCGATCCGCAAACAAAATCTTTTTTTTAAAAAAATTAAGTAGAATACGTATGTTTTAGTGCAAGAACTTCTTCTGTTAATTTTGAAGTTGGGGCTCATCGATTTAATAATTCACAACCCTGATCTTAAATGCACCGTCTCTCTATCTGTCGCATTCGAAAAATGAAATTCATTGAATCACCTGCCAAAATTGTGCCGTACAGGGAAATCTAATCTAATTTATGCCCTGCTAAACGTCCGCACCTGTTTTACGTTCTGCATTTTCTTAGGGTAATTATACATACCATCCTCCTGATAATTACGAGTGCCTACTTGTCTCAAGTTCTGTCGTCGACTAGGTGTCATTTCGTGTTTTTTTTTGGTAATGGCTTTGAACCATAATGAACGAAAAAAATTGTGAATTCCTCCATTGCAATAATTCTGATTTACTTATGTTTGCATTTTGGAAGGATTATTGGGCTATCATCATTCAGGAATGAGTATGAAAACAGGAGCATCTTTTTGTGTCTCGCTGTTAATCGTAGGATTTATGTATTTGTTTAAAAGAAGCGGAAGTACAATTATTCAGATAAGAGGTATCAGAACGCCAAAGCAAATACATGGCAATTTTTGATGGTTCAAGTTGATCTCGATATGCGAGCAAATCCAAATACGGTAAATAAGGAATTATAGTAGTATGGTATATTGAGGTGCTGGGTTTTTCATTATCGAATGTGGAATGTGGAGTGTTGAGGCCAAAGCTCGATTTCAAAGTTTGTTGCTAGTGCGAAAATAGAAACAACAAATAAAAGCTCCTTAAAGCTTTTTTTTAAAAGTCGAAGCTTTATTCATTATTATTATTTTTTATTTTTAAGAAATTTTAATCAATTAAATTTGAGTGAAAAATAATAATTTAGCTCGAGAATATGTCTGAACTAAGGCGCTTCTATTCTGTTTAGTAACCTTAACCTTGAATTCGATACTTCTTTGTGCCGGGCAACTGCTACTGGCCACTTCAAAAATGTACTTGAAAATAACCGAGTTAAATAATTGTAAATATTTAATATTTGTAATTCGATAACACTGAATTTTTTACGAACAAATTTTGAATTCTAGAGATTAGAGAGCTTTAGATATTATATAGTCGCTTCGGTTCGGAATCGAAATCTCCATGATTGTCTTGTCACGTCAAATACTTGTAGCACTTTGATTCGGGTTTGGAAGCTTCAAATATGCTTTCTCCGCTTGATTTACCCCCTCGTATTTTATCCAGTACACATGTTTCCGTCATCCGCTCGTCTGTGTGCCTCAGAATGAGTATTTCTGTTTTAAAATTAAAACTTGAGCTCATGCTTCTATGTAGCTGGTAAAAAGCCTGAATTTTTTTCCCCTTGGGATGCTAATGAGAAGTTATGGCGTTAAGACGGGTGTATTTTAAAGGATCTGATGACAGCTTTGAAATTATGTGAAGGAAAGGGGTGAGAATGAGATGAACGAGATCTTACTTCCCTCCATGGAACCACTTCTAACAATATAACGCTGAGTTACTCATAAGGAGTTTAAGTTAGTTCAGATGTTTTTTCTTAAAAAACTCATATGCTTCAGCCTGGATATACGAACAAGGTACAAGTTCTAGAGTTGCAAGTGCTAGTAGTGTAGCGTGGGTGAGCTGTCAGGTCAAACTTGACGTGTTACAAAAAATACGAGTTTTAGAGGAAGATCGAACTAGTTTCTTTTAATCCCTCCGCTCTGTGTACAACATCGAATCGTAGGTCACGTTGCTTGTCTAGAAAACCCCTGTTTTGAATTTACTGCATGTTTACTTATAATCAATCTTGCTACGTGGTCAGTGCTCGGTTTTATGTCGATGCATCTTGCGCGCTATCGAGCTCAAAGTTTGCATATTTCAAGTTTCCAAGGACTGCCCGTCGAATCGCCTGAAAATTTTAGCCTCAAGATTCCATGCCTAAAATCCTGCACCGGAAGTGAAACTTTGACACTTAAAAGATTCTGAGGTGTTTTCTGAGTTCTGACTCGAATTTAAGATTCAGATTTCTGATCCAATCGTGACGACGAAGAGCTTAGTTTAGTGTCATTTCCCGGTTCTCTACTCAAATAAAAAAAATCCCTCGTTCCGAATTCCGAATCTTTGAAATGTGTGAATGGTAGAAGGCACCATGCAGCGTAAAGCTTCCTTGACTTCAGAAGCATTTGAAACATTGCAAAGAAGTTTTAGCATTGAAGATTGAACATTGAAAAACGCCTGTGCATCTTTTCTACGCTTTTTCTCCAAAGAAGTGTTCCTCAGGGTCTCCGGGAATAGTGGCTTCTTCTGTGTGTGTCTCTGAATCTAAAGCTTCTGTCTTTATTCTTGTGGTTGTATAAAAAGTGTGGAGGAGACAAGTCCTCCTGCCAAATCTCCGGACGGCTCTCAACAGAAAATAGAACCGGGAAAATAGTCAAGCGTCTAGCATCTAGCTGAATTGTAGGCTGTTGGGTGCTCAATTCTATTGAGATTCTACGGGCTACTCGGATCAGACACCCTTTAGAATTTGCTAAATAGACCGAGAAAAGTGTGTTTACAGTTTCATTCTTGCTCAGTCTACGCAAATAAGCGGGCATCAGTTCGTATTTCGTAACAGTAGTGCTTCGAGGTTGGAAGATCAAAGTGTTATCTGGAGGACGACGCCAGAACAGAGCGCGGTTTGAACAAGAAGCGTCTTTTGGCGTCGGTAACAGTCGT
>VNWX01001158.1:0-16391 GCA_009869905.1 Ceratophysella communis
ATGTGTAATAAAATATACACGATAATGTGCCACCCCACAAAGAAACAACAGGTAAGAATTAATTAAAACTAGAATAATCTCTATACGTTGTGTTGGACCTAAAATAGGACCAACATTGCACAGTGCCGTATACGAGATCCAGTGCGAACCTGGATTTTTAAGTTCTAGGTTATCCGTATCCGCTAAACTTGAGCTACGGTAACTTCAAAGTATGGTCACGGCTCACGCCATAATTCCGGCGTCTGAGAATTCGAGGATTTGCATCGTGGGTGCTGGGTATACGTTAATTGTTAAACGAAACAGAAGCCCGAGATATTCAGAGCATCAATCAAAAGGCCATCGATCAAATAACCCTGTCGACGAAATGGTAAATCGACGAATCGCCGTCGACCAAAAGTTTTCGACCAATCGACCGACCACGGAATTAAATTTGTTACTCGAGCTTTGGGGAAATGTTCACAGGGTGGGACCAGTGGCGCAGCTAGGAGTAGGCTACCCTGGAAAATAAGAGTTTACAGTTGATATAATAAGGTTTTTCGAGCAACCGCACGAAACTGAAGAAAACTATTGAAACTGGCTTAAACATTGTTTAGCTTCTGAAAATTTTAAGCGCCTTCGGCGCAATGATCCGATCGCGTTGCTACAACGCGATTCCGATTTGCCAGTACCTAGATAAAATATTCTGAAAATTTATCTGCAAATTATCCTTATAATTTTAGAATAAGCTGCCTGCTCAGTATCTGGCTGAATATGACCAAGACTTGAGTGAGAATAACGCTGAAGAAGACTAGCAATGATGTATAGTTACTGGCAAAACGTTGAAGTCTTTTACTGGGGCATAGCGGACCATGAATTAGAGTTTTGAGCTCAAAATTAACATTGAGTTTTGGTAATTTTCGTCGAGCTAGTTTTTTTCGAATTTCATTTCAATGTTTTGGGCACATATAAAAATTAACCAATATTTCGGGATACATTTTTCTACATTACATGCATGGAGACTCGCATTCGCGTTCGCAGAGGTAAAACAAATTAAGATCAAATTTTAGATTACAATAAATCTTGAAAACACAAATTTTACTTGAAATCTATCACTATTATTTTTTTCGTTCCATTTCTCAAATCGCGCCTCGCCATCGCTAAGGATGCAATAGTTAAATAGTTATTGAATCAAATCTAAGTAAAACTCAGAATTATTGATGAGAAAATCTGAAAATGGTTTCGCGATCCCCTTTTAAAAAAAAGTCAAACCAAAACGTTTGAAAATAGGAATTTAAGTTTTCGCCATACATTTAAACATGTTTGAGTACCTAATGAAAGTCTTACCTGATGGTTTATTCGCGACCATCATTCACCTTGTCTAATAATGTTTAAATCCTGGACTGCATACTTTATATAGGATGCCAATTCAAGAGCGAAAACTTGATCAGTACATTTTCCATTTATAAAAAATTTCGGCCCTCAGAGTTCGGGTTCGTCTAGCCCACTTGAGTTTTACGGCTGGCGACGCCACTTTGTGGGAAAATCATTTATTTTGCATAAAAACAGACCAAAAACAAAGTACCTTTTATAGTCCTAGGCATTGCCGCTTGCACTCGAGCCATATGAGTGCATTACATACGTGTTCTGCGCTATTGAAAAAATGCTATACTCGTTAGAGATTATTTTCAACGCAATTGAGTGTGTTGATACAGAATAAGCTAATAGCTAATTAATCATGTTTTTAAAGACAGGTATTGCTGATATACTCAATTTATGTGAGAAATAGCGTGAATAATAAGCGAGAGTCACGCCCGGGTTTTCCAGCGGGTTCTCCAGAAAAAAAAGTTCGGGAATTTTCTAGCAATTAATAGGATGCTAACTTATGTGCGTAAAGAACTTAGATTTTAATCAAAACCAAGCTATTTTTTCCCTGAAGACCGATTTTGCTGATAAACTTTAAGCATGAGAGAATTTGCCTGAATGTTACCCGTTAGCCAAAATTGAAGTTGTAGTTGGCTCGCCAGAGTATAAAGTGCAAAAATATTCCAGTAATTAGGATAGAAAGGTACAAAGTTTTAATCGGGAAATAAAATTTTTGTTTGCGAGTTTGTTTAGAGCATCGTTTGTGTAACAGCATCGATTTGACAGGTTTTAGCTCAAAGCAATGGAAATTAAAATGCGAGGTGAGCGCTGTTCGTTGGCAAATTTAGCGAATATTGATTTTCCGCTAGATATAGCTCGGGCTTGACGACTTGTTAATGATGAACGTTCACTTCCGAGCTGACACACTGTCATCATGCCGTGGCGCTCTACGTTTCGTTTGTGTTGGCCAAAAGCCAAACCAAGCAATTTTGATGGACTAAAATTTTAAATTTTGTTTCACAGGGTTGGAGGGGGAAAAGGAAGTTTGGGTTACCTCAGCTCTGAGTGATGCTCAAGCGATTCGAGCCTTTAATTTAGGAATTTCGTTGAAGAATGGCGTTGGCTCTACTCGAAAAACCGTGCTGCTGCTCTTGGAACACGTGTCGCCAATCTTTAGGTGAATACCCATTATGCTTAACAAGCCTTGTCATTTTATGTGCTATGAATCGTTTTAAAAATTACCACAACATTTTGCGCTTCTACGAAATTCAAATTTTAGATGACTCAAAGTTTCGTCGAGTAAACTCTACTTTTAAGGTTTGCAATAAAGTTTAAATATTTAACCAGGGAATGTCTCGGACGTGCTTTTGATGAAATTGTGACCATTTCCAATGCTGAACTCTCAAACCTCGGAAAAGAAATTGGTAATGTGAATGCATTGGAAAACGCGGTGAAGATCTGGTGCTGGAAATTGACTGACTTCGAGAAATGCGTCTACCTGGCCCCAAATTATGTGGTATTAGTTTCGTTTACAAGTATATTTCATGCCGAGTTGTAAGTCTGGCACAACACTGCCACAAATTTGAGTTTGCAAAGAGTTATATTGTTGTTCAACAGGCGAAGAAGAACTGCGATGAATTGTTTGGCTTTAAAGAGTTCTCGGCTCTCAAGCATAAGAAGGGGTTTGCCGCTTCGCTCTTTGTTTTCAAACCAAGTGTCGCTACATTCGAAAAACTCGTGGAAGCGGCAAGATTTTGTGAAACAAACGGTAACCCTGAATTAGAATCAATAATAAGCCTAGTTTAACAATTGCTTCTCTGTCAGTTTTCGATGTAAAGGTGCTGTTGAAGGTCTTTGAAACCATTTCTTCAATTGACCGCGTGACGGAACTTTTTACTTCTCACCTAATTGATGACACTGTCACTGGAGCTGGGTGAGTGGCTTGTGGGACTTTGAGAGAAGAGCGACAGTTCATTTCCCAGATTTTCCATCTAGAATTCGATTTAAATTTCCGTTACATAACATACATGCCCATAGGTTACTGCTCCAGGGGGGTCCCGAGGTGCTAACCCAAGGGGGGTCCCAGAGTTCCCAAGAATTTTTTCAGGGGGTGCCACAGGTAGCCAATTTTCTCTAAATTTCAGAGGGTCTCAGGGGGTTCTAGGGAAATTTTTTTAAGGATCCATAGTGGCTAAATTTAAAAAATACTTAACAAAATGCACAATTTCACGGTATATCAGTTATACTAAATGCACTTTAGCAAGTATTTATGTGCTGCTAAATAGCCCTAGCTGTATTACACATAAAAGCGGTCACTTCGGATAGGTTAGGCAATTTTCCAGGGGGTGTCAGAGGGTCCCAGTGGACTAAAATTTCAGGGGGTCACACGGTCCCAGTCAAGCTTCAGTGGGGTCCAGGACCCACCTGGAGACTCCATATGGGCATGTATGTTACATAAGAACTAGCTAACAATTAGGCTTTAGTCGTTTCTAAATTTCTAATGATTTACCTGATTGCAGGCTTGAGAATAATCCATTGGTTGGACTGGGCCGCAAAGATCTTGGACAAGATGGACATGTAAGTATTACCAAAGAATGGTTACGGCTTCTCTTGTTCTCATTTTGGTGAGGTTACCGCCCAGTTTTTAAATTACGATTTTTGAAACTTGACAGGCGGCGCGAACTAAAGAATAAGAAAAGAACTAATGAATTATTCAATGCCAGTTTAAATACTTTAGACTTAGTTTTAAATGGAAAATATACAGAAAATATCATGAACCTTTTATAAAGGTTGCGTCTTATTATAAAATGCGCACCTGGTGTACTATTTAGAACTAGGAGTCCCCACGAAGCCACAAAGGGAATTCGCCCTAATGTCTGCTTTCCACAGAACAGCGGCTTTACCACTGAGCTACACGGACTTATTGTTAGGGTTTTAAAAACTTGGGACACGGCTGTTGTTTAGAAAACATGTGTTTCGGAGCAAGGAGCATTTTTTAAAAATAATAATCTATTTGCTAGCTACAGGAAGACGCTTTGGGCAAGGGAGCTATGCTCATTGATGAGGAACAAGAGCTGAATGTTGAAGGTGAGAAGGAATTTGAAGGAACGTTGGCGGTCGTGGGAATGAGCTGTCGTTTTCCTGGAGCCAATACTCCTGACGAGTACTGGAAACTAATGGCGGAAGGCCGGGAAGCCATTCAAAAGTTTCCGTCTGAGAGAGCCAACTTGATCCGCTTGCCGGACACAAAGCTGAAAGCCGGATTCCTCAACTGTCCCGTCGACGAGTTCGATGCCAAGTTTTTCGGGATGAGTCCGCGAGAGGCCGTGCTCGTGGACCCACAACAACGTCTGCTGCTAGAATTGACATGGGAGTGCTTGGAAAATGCAGGGATTAATCCGCAAAGGCTCCGAGACTCTGAAACGGGCGTCTACGTTGGCATTTGGCAGCAGGACTACGAGCGTCTCATTTTGGAGTCCAGGCGAGAGGAAGAGGACGACGACGTCACCGCGGACTTTCTGCACGTCTTTCTGGGAAACAAGTTCAGCTCCACGGCGTCACGGATCTCGTTTTGTTTGGGGTTCCACGGTCCAGCCGTGGCAGTTGAGTCTGGATGTTCTTCTTCCTTGACAAGCTTGCACTTGGCTTGTCAAAGCCTTCGGGATGGTGAAACATCCTTAGCCATTGTGACTGGGGTCAACCTTATTCTGCTCCCAATCAACCCTTTTTTCGGTGAGGCTGCTCATGACATGGACGGACTGGTTTTCTCACGAGACTTTAGGTGCAAGACGTTTGATGAGAGTGCCGATGGATTCGTCAGGTAGATCCTGTTTTTTCTCCAAAGCTAAACCAATTTTTGTTTTTGAGGATTTTTGGTGTTTAAATTAGTTTCTTATGCCGCGATAATACTTTGGAGCCGAGGGTTGTGGCGTGGTTGCGTTGAAGCGCTTTGAAGATGCCCGTCGGGACGGAGACAACATTTTAGCTATCGTCAAGGGGTCTGCCGTGAACAACGACGGGACCGGCACCAGCTTCGGCACTCCTAATGAAAAGGCACAGGAACGAGTTTTCCGGACTGCTTTGAAACGAGCCAAAGTCGCGCCTGCCGAAGTAAGCTTCGTGGAAACACATGGCACCGGAACGGTTGTAGGTGAGCAGAAGTAGTGCACACTAATAATTGGAGATGCACGTTTATATCAGAGTTCAGCTGCTTGTGGGCAAAAGTAAGCAGAGATTAAAGAGTAGTCAACTTGATAACTGCAACAATTTCGTTTCCTCTGACCCTTCAGGTGACCCGATTGAGATGTATGCAGTAGGTCAGGTGTACTCGGAAGGCAGGACAGAGCCGCTATTAATCGGCTCGGTGAAAACAAACATCGGACACTCCGAGGCTGCAGCCGGAATAGCCGGACTCATCAAAGTCATTCTCTGCATGCAAAACAAGCAAATCCCGCCACACCGAAACTTCAAAAACTTGAACCCTCGAATCGAGCTGGAGGCGATTCCGGCCAGAATTCCCATGCAGTTGACGGAATGGACAGCTGAGCCCAGGATCGCGGCAGTGAGCTCCTTCAGCCTGAGCGCCACTAACGCCCACGTCATCCTCCAGCAAGCTCCCAAAGCAAGAAAGTCACCTGAGCCGGCTGACTCAGGAAGTAAGCAGGAAATATTTGTACTGTCCGCCAAGTCGGAAGAATCCCTCCTGGCCCTAATTCAGAAGTACGTTGAATATCTGAAAGCGAATCCGGAGCTAGCTCTGAGAGATATTGTTTATGGAGCCAATGTTGGCCGAGCTCATTTCCAAGCATTGCGTTGCTCTCGTGGCCTCGAACACGACCCAGCTCCTGACTCGACTCTCCAACAAGACCTACACACAAGGCAGAGCAGCTACGCACAAGTCGAAAACCGGATTTCTGTTCACGGGTCAGGGGTCGCAGTACTTCGGAATGACCAAAGGACTCGCAGAGGCCTTTCCAGCATTCAGCCAAGCAATGAGCCAGTGCGATGCTCTCTTTGAGGCGAGTCTCGGAAAAAGCCTCCTCACTGTTCTCTTCCAAGACGAGAGTCTTTTGAACGAGACGCTCTATTGTCAACCCGCCATTTTTTGCACTCAGTTCTGCCTGATCCAACTCTGGAAGTTCTTTGGAATCAAGCCGGATGCCGTGTTGGGACACAGCGTGGGCGAGTTTGCTGCGGCTGTGTGTGCTGGGATTCTTTCCCTCACGGACGCCATGAGTCTCGTCTCGGAGCGAAGTCGACTGGTCAGCGGGTTAGCGCCAGGGTCCATGCTCGCCATTCGAGCCAGTGAAGAGCAAACAAAGGAGCTCATCAAGGCCTACTGCCAGGCCTCTCAAGACAAAGAGCGCTGGGTGGACATTGCAGCTATTAATTCGGCCGAAGAGGCGGTCGTCTCCCTGAACTGTACGTCCCTTAAGGACCTTGAGGAATTCTGTCTGAACCGTGGAGTAAAGTACGACCGAGTCTCGGCCACGCACGCCTTTCACTCCCGAGAAATGGACTCGATTCTCGTGGAATTCGGACAAGTGGCCAGCAGGATGTCCGTTAGAACTCCGGTCTGTACGTACGTGTCTGGAACACTGGCCAAGAGCATGGAAGCCATGGAGTTTGGAGCGCCGTATTGGCAGCGGCATTTAAGGGACACAGTCCGGTTTTCCGATGCCGTGAAAACGCTGTGGTCGGAGTGCAGGACTCTCATCGAAATCGGAGCTACGTCCACTCTGCTCGCCCTCGCCATGCAGAACGTGGACGGGGCGGAGGGCACTTTCTGTCCAACGCAGCGGAAGAATGAGGAGCCTCCAACCGCTTTCCAGACGGCAGTCATAAAGTTGTACGTCTCGGGTCTGGACTTGGCTTGGGAAAACATTTACGGAGTTCGTCAGAAATGCTGTACTCTTCCGACCTACGCCTTCCAGCGTCAGAAGTACTGGATCGGGGATGACATGGACTCGAGAGAAGAGCTGAGTCTCGTTCTCCACCCGCTCCTCGGCAAGCAATTCCTGTCTCCTCTCCCAGTAACAGTTTTCTGTCAAACGCTGCGACTCAAGCAGGTGAAGTACTTAGAAGATCACAAGGTCGCCGACTACGTGGTTATGCCCGCAGCAGGGCTGCTCGAGACGTTTCTGGCGGCAGGACGAGAGGTCCTTCAAGGCGGATCCAAGAACAAGTTCTCGATCACCATCCAGAATTTCCAAATCGAAGCCGCTCTTGCTCTCGAGAACAAGTGCAGGATTCAAACCCTCGTCACCACTGACACCTCGGAAGATACGTTCAAGTACAACTTGTCGCTAAGTCGGAAACTCCCCCAGTACTTCGACAAATGGAAACGCCATGCGACGGCTGAGTTTTTTCCGAGCTCGACAACTCTGGACTCGACAGTCCCTCTGGACTTGGAAGCCCTCAAAGCCAGTTTGACGCATAAGAAGTCACTGGAAGCGAGTTATAAGGCCATCGCGGAGCTTGGGATAAACTTTGGACCCAAATTCCAGAGCATCGCTTCCGCCTGGTTCGGACCCAACAAAGACATTCTGGCTGAAATTCCGCTCCCAGCCGGCCACGAGGATTACATCTGCCATCCCGTTGTGCTCGACGCCATGCTCCAGGTTTCCGCTTTTCGAGAGCATCTTTCAGGAATGGGCGCTGCCAAGAAGGCCCTCTACCTCCCCCTTAGCATCCAGAAATTCAGCTGGCTCGCCAAAGTGCCCACCTCCACGCTCTACGCTCACTGCACGGGTGAGAGCTCTGTTGTGAGGCTGTACATGGACAACGGAGAGCCCTTGGCGAGCATGGAAGGCCTGGAGCTGATTCAGACGACCGTCAACGCCGTTGTCAGAGCCATTCGAGAGGATGTTCATGAAACACCGGACTTCATGACAGACCGATGGCGACAGGTCATGGGGAAAACGGACTTACGAATTGAGCTCTCCAAGTTGCGAGTACAGACGTCAGGAACCCTTGGGCATAACTATGTTGCAGAGAATTATAGCGACACTACTCCGGCAGAAGCTCGAACACTCCTGGATGCCTGCAACAGCTATGTCTTTCTTCAATTCTGCAAGAGCATCCAAGAATGCGGGTGGCCCTGGCCAGCGCCCCGCGAGCCTCTCTCAGTCGAGCAATGGAAGCCCTTCCTTCCCTCAGCTCTCACTCCTAAAATCCTGACTACCTACTTCTACGAACTGGAGTTGCGGGGCTACGTGGCGGAAGTGGCTTCTGGAGAGTACACTGTGCTGAAAGCTCTTCCCACACCGAGCGAGTCGGAGAGCCTCACGAATGAGAAGGCCCAACTCTTTCAGAACCTAGCAAAAGGGGAAACGGAAGTCGCGTTTTACCAAAGATTCGGCGCTTGTCTCCCACTTATTTTCCAAGGGAAGCTCAGCCCGTTGGCTTTCATGTTTCCAGCGGACGAGTCCGAGGTCGGAGCGATCCAGATCTACACGAGTGGACGGGTGCTTACTGAGCAGAGTGCCGTCCTCGCGGAGTATTTGAGCGAGAGCCTGGCTCAGGTCAAGAACTTGAGCTCGAAAGACGGGGTGCTCCGGATTCTGGAAGTTGGGGCGGGCTCCGGGAGCTCGACGACGGGCTGCCTAGAGGTTCTCAAGAAGCTCGAAGTCCCCTACCACTACACTTTCACAGACATCTCACCCCTCTTTCTGAGTAAGGCCAAGAAGAAGCTGGGCACAGGCTCGGAAATGAGCTACCAGCTCTTCAACATCGAACAAGACCCGCTCACCCAAGGACTGTCTCCCGAAGAATTCGACATCGTCATTGGTTCGAACGTGGTCCACGCCACAGCGAGCATTCACGAGTCCCTGGCCAATCTTAAGAAGGTGCTCAAAGTAAATGGGCTCCTCTTCTTGGGAGAAATGACGGAGGCCCATCCCTCCGTCACGTTTCTCTTCGGAATGCTGGACAGCTGGTGGCGATATGATGACTTTCGGTTGGGCAGCAAAATGACAGCTCTCATAAGCGCGGAGCAGTGGGTGGACTGCTTGGACCGAGCTCAGTTCGACTCAATCAACTATGAGGGCGGACTGGGGGGCTTAGCCGTTTTTACAGCTCGCAACGCCTCGAGTCAAATCTTGACTTCAAATCCCGTCCCAAAACACTGGCTCCTTCTCAATGACTCGAGCTCTCTTGGAGCCTCACTCTACACCAGTCTCACGAGTCAACAGCGTCTCGTGACCAGTACCGGAATCTGGACCACAGACGTCGCGGAACGAATTACCACCACCTTCGACCTCGCGACGGAGAGCACAACAAGTTTTGAAGGAATCGCGTGTCTCTGCACCGAGTTCGAGTCCACGGACGTGCTCGAGATCCAGCGGAAGATCATTACGGCCATCTGGACTCTTCTAAAAACCTACGAAGAGCTGAGCGAGAAGCTCCCGTCTCTCCCTAAAATCGCAGTCGTCACTCGCGGTGTTTATAGCATTGGGGACTCGGAGCCAGGAAACCCGAGCGGAGCCACGGTCTGGGGGCTTCTGAAGTCCTTCCGCAATGAAATGTCGAGTGTTCGAATTTGTCTCATGGACCTGGACTCGGTCTCCAGCCCAGAAGAAGACTCACAAGTCTTTTCACAGCTCTGGAGTCAGGACGACGAGGCTTTTGTGGCCTTTCGTTCAACCAAGACTTTCGTGCTCCGTCTGGTCTACGCGGAGAAAGCCGCTCTTCCAATCTCACTCCCGAATACGGATCGCTACAAGCTAATCAATCCCCAGAGCGGTTCGCTGGTAGACATAGAGTTCGGACCCATGTCACGAGAAGAGCCAGAGGAAGACGAAGTGGAAGTGGAAGTCCGAGCCTGTGCTCTCAACTTCCGAGACTTGTTCATGATCCTGAAACCAGAGGGCTTCGAGTTGCCGGATACAGAGAATCTTTCCTTAAGTGAAGCTATCGGCCTGGACTTTTCCGGGGTTGTGAGTGCCGTGGGACAAGGGGTCACTCGCTTCCAAGTGGGAGACGAAGTCTGCGGACTGGCCAGCAAGGGAGCTCTCGCCTCCCACACCGTAGTTCCGGCTAAACAGATCATGAAGTTCCCCAGCAGCCTGTCTTTCACTGAAGCTGCCACTCTGCCGGTTGCTTTCACTACCGTCCTCGTTTGTTTGGTTGAAGTGGCCAAGGTCAGGGCCGAGGATCGAGTGCTTATCCACGTGGCCACCGGAGGGGTAGGGCTGGCCGCCATTCAGGTCGTGAGCCGAGCTGGGGCCGAGATCTACGCCACTGCTGGGAGCAAACGAAAGCGCGCTTACTTGCGCGGCCTGGGCATCAAGCACGTCTACCACTCTCGAGACACCACTTTCGCAGATGGCATCCAACGTGACACCCACGGCCAAGGGGTGAGCGTTGTTCTCAACTCGCTCACGGGGCCAGGCTTCAAGGAAGCGGCGTTGAGGGTCTGTGCCCAAGGGGCTCGTTTCTTGGAAATCGGCCACCTCAATGTCTGGACCCCAGCCGAAGTTGAAGCTCTGAGGCCGGATGTGAAGTATACTCTCGTGGACCTGAGCGACAAGGAGGCCCTGAGGGGGGCGGGGGCCGAAATGGCAGAGGAAAAATGGGACATGGACGAACAAATCGTCAAAATCCAGGACATGATTGATGTAGGGACTTTTACTGCTCTGCCCCTTGTGACATATCCCTTGTACAATCTCCGAGAGGCCTTCACTTACTTTCAAAAGGCGAAACACATTGGGAAAGTCGTGGTAGAAATTCCTAAGGCCACTGTACACCCCGACGGGAAAATGGAGCACAAACTGCGGCTCTTTAACTCGAGGAGCACTTACCTGGTCACAGGAGGGCTGGGCGGCCTAGGAGTCGAAGTGATCAAATGGATGCGAGCCATGGGAGCTGAGTCAGTTGTGTTGGTGGGAAGGAGCCTCCCGTCCAGTCCCGTAAGGGATCTCATTGAGGACTGGAATCGACACGGAAGTAAGATTCTCGTCTTGCAAACGGATGTTGGGGACTACGAAGGCTGCCGACGGGCCCTGGAAATCATTAGGATCCTCGGATACCCACCACTGCGAGGAATCATCCATGCCGCTGGAGTTCTGAGAGACGGAACGATAAAGAACCAAAGCTTGGAGAGCATTGAGTACGTCTTCCGACCCAAGGTCTACGGGAGCTGGCATCTCCATACTTTGACGCTCAAGTCTCGCCTCGACTTCTTCGTCATGTTCTCGTCTCTGTCGGGTACACTGGGCATGATAGGGCAGTGCAACCACAGTGCGGCAAACAGGTATCTCGATGCTCTGGCCCATTACCGTGTTTCCCTTGGTCTCCCAGCAACGACAATCAATTGGGGTACGCACGCGCTTCTTCTCTTAGTCCAAGCCAAGTCTGATTCCCCAACTAAGATCCATATAACGCGGCGGGTAATTTTTTTTGCTTTTTGAATTCCCGCAGGTGGATGGAGTGACGTCGGCGCGGCAGCTCACATTGGCCTAACAGGCGAGGACCACACCGGCATGCGCATGTTCACACCAGCCCAAGGAATCTCAGCCCTCCAGAAGGTCATGACCGGTTCTGATGTCCAAGTTGTTGTCACGGAAGTACGAGACTGGAACCTGGCGAAAGCCGTTTTTCCGCAAGGGAAGTACTTAGATGAAATGAAGTCGGGGAAACAGGAAGACCGTTTTCAACAGTACGACTATCTCGTCGAAGAGATCAAGCAAGCAACTTCTTTTGAAGAGCGCCAAGTCAAGATTCAAGTCTACATGGAAGTCTTGATCAAGGAAACGCTGGGTCTTCCTTCGTCGGAAGTACTCGACATTGACCAGAACTTTACAGACATGGGCCTCGACTCGCTCATGGCCATGGAAATGAAGAATCGCTTTCAATCAATGATCGGTGCTCGAACTCTGAGCGTGAGCTCAATGCAGGAAAATCGGACGATTCGAAGTCTCTCTGCTCATGTCGCTCATCTCATGGAAAATGAGTGTCTAGATACGAGACCGATGTCCGAGTTGGTGAAAGAAGATGTGCTTCTACCTGAGGACGTGTGTGCCACAGAAACTGGAGCCAAAATTCCTTCGGAGATGAAGCACATCCTCCTCACAGGGTCCACTGGCTACCTAGGCATTCACTGCTTAGTTGAGCTCCTCAGGGCTCCGCAGGACTTGGTCGTTCATTGTCTCATTCGCGCAAAATCTGAAGAGCATGCTATCCAACGGTTGACCACTACTGCAACTCAATATGGACTGGACTTGAACTCAGCCGGCGACCAGGTTCGAGTCCTGGTTGGAGACGTGAGCAAACCAAGACTTGGCTTATCCGAAGAAGCCTACGCAAGTCTCGTGATTGAGATTGACGGAGCCATGCACTTCGCTGCGAGAGTGGACCACGTGTCCAAGTACAACGAACTCAGAGGCAATGTACGGGGAATGGTGAACATGTTGAAATTTGCAGGTACTGCCAGAACCAAGTCCATGCTCTATGCTTCCAGCCTGCCCTGCGCTACAAAAACAACAAAAGATGGTCTTCCTTCTGAGGAGTACCCCGACGAGGAGGACTTAGGAGAGAAAATCCTTGTTGGCTATATTCGAACCAAGTTTATTTGTGAGAAGTTGGCCCTCGAAGCCTCCAAACGTGGACTTCCAGTGACGACCCTACGATTTCCAGGTATTTTTTGTAACAGCGCCACAGGCTTTATGCCGAAAGGCTACAACAGTCTCTGGGCCACTATACTGGCTTGTATACGAATTCGAATGATTCCCGAAGCTCCCTTGAGCGGTGCGACAATCATGGCCGTGGACTCTGCGACCAAAGTGAGCGTAATGCTATTTTTAAGTGACACGGCGGAGCGAGGAATTTACAACATCACGGCTGGCTCTATGCTCACAGAGAAGATGATGCTCGAGATTCTGAGCGAGAATGGAATCAACTGCGAAGTTGTGACTAGGGAGGTCTGGCGAGAAGCTCTGTTTGAAGACACGGAGTCGGCAGCTCTTATGGCTCCCCTAAAATCCCTATTTCAGGATGAGGATATTCTGAGAGCAGTCGAAATCGCTCAAGTCGAGTACAAGCACATGCCCACAGTCAATCTTTTCCAGTTCAACCCAAAGATTCTCAAGAATCTACCGGAAGTAGCTGACTACATGGCTTCACCCGAGATAGTCTTGCGGCGTCAGATTGAGGCTCAATTCAATCGCAAAAACTCATCAAAAGACCAGCAATGAATGAGGGGGAGTCCAGCGCGCTGAATTTCTTCTTGTCTTCGTTTCAGTTTAGTAAAAACAAAGATTTATTTGTTAGTAAATTTTGAAAGTAAATTCTGGGGTTTAGAATTAAATAAATAAATCTTAAGAGCTTCTGCATGTGGGATTTTAAAAGAGCTTGTACCAACTTCGGCATTCGCTTATTCACATACAACACGTTTAGGAGGAATGATGGATACTGCCGACATACAAAGCTCGACAAATCATATGATAATGCATAAATATCAGCACATTTGCTGGTTTTATAACGACTCCCAATACCATTTGAGGCATACATGATGGGCGTTTGGTTCAGCCCTCCCCTCCCCTCCCTCTTTTCAAAAGAGGGAAATATTTTCGGGTCCTCAAGGCTGTTTGAATCCCAGTGGCCATCTAACTCACAAAGATTGTGTCGGATTGTGCTGCCACTAACTCCGTGGATGCGTGGTAACGCCTGTTGTCTTTTTCATATCAAGTTTTGGCTCCTTCGTGTCCCCAGCCGAATTCGGACATCGGACAAACTACGAGCCTTACATCTCAGATCCGCCAAAACTTGTCGGAATTGTGATCAACTGCGCCGAGTTTCGCCGTGCCCGCCTCGTAGACCGCAAAGTCAACGCTGGCAACATACGAGGCGCGGTCAAAATACTCGCGTCAGCCGAAGATTTTGCCCCGTTCTCACCTGAGACCCAGGCGACTCTCCGCGAAAAACACCCTATCACCCTGCACGAACCCGTTATTCCACCCGTCCTCCGGTCTGCCCGCCAACGGTAACCCCGATCGAAGTCTCTCAGACGATACGGGCATTCCCTACCGATTCCCGACCGAGACCACTGGTACAGCTGGTACTGAGCTCATGGAAGCACTCTCTCGTCTCGTTAATGTATCCTTGCCGGTGAGGTGCCCAAAGAAGTGTGCCCCGTCCTCTTCGGTGCCACCCTGGTTGGCCTTAACAAAAACGGTGGCGGTTTTCGTCCTATCGCCGCTGGGTAAGTTCTAGGTCGCATGATTGGTAAATTGGCATGCGTTACCATCACTGAAGACCTGCGGCTCTTGCTGCAACCCCACCAGTAAGGTTTCCCGATAGAGAGTGCGTGTGAAGTAATAACAATAACTCACGCTTGGAGGAAGCTCATCAACTTTTCAGCTGGTGACGTGGACCGGAGTCAAGAGCTAATTGAAATCTTTGCCAACTATGTCTTCTTTAACGCGTTTCATACGCTTTACCGATCTGTGAAACTCGTTGCCGCTAACGAGGACATCCCAGCATTGTTCGCCTTCGTGGCCCAAGCCGACGGCGCACCTTCAAATCTGTTTTTTGGAGACTCTATTAACAAATGCGAAGAAGGCCTTCAGTAAGGCGATCAATCGATAATGCGACCCCTACTCCTGGGCAACTGGAATTAGGCACGAAGCTGAAAATGGAGTTGTGTTGAGGCAGCATCTGGAAACAACGGGAACGATTGAATATTTAAGCCGGCTAAATGGATAAATTTGTAATGATTCTAAAATACTGCTGAGCTGATTCATTTTTGAGTGACAGTATACAATGATTGTCAGGGCTAAGGCATAGTTTTAATGGTATCCGGTCTATTTGACGAAAACCCAATTGACGAAAAAATGAAAAACTGCGTGTCCCAATTGACGAAAAAAGTAAGGTCAAATTGACGAAAATTTACTTCAACAAGAAAACAACAAAAAACATACAAGTCAGAAAAAATCGAAAATTTACTTAAGTTCTGGAATCTTAAGTGTCATTCTTGTGATCCAGTAACGGAACTTTATAAAAATAACTTTAGCCAGTAGCCCCTTAGCTCTTCCAGCTAACAGTTTCGCCTCAGCTTCATCAAATTCTGGCGTGCGATTAGCGTGCTCTTCGCCATTTCAGTAGCTCTTCCTCTTCCCTTTCTGCCATGAAGCATCCAATTTCGAATGTACTAGGGTCGCGTTCCATGATTTGCGAAGGTCACAAGAATAATACTCCTTTTCGTCGTTGAAAAATGTGTACCCACCATGCATGTGACAGCTTGTGCGTAACCTTATTCTTATAACAATTAACGCTTTAAAACTACAGTGACTGACAAAATACGAAAAACTCTGGAACAGTCGGAGCTCAGATTAGAATTAGAACTGATAGAACGAAAAGGCTCTATCCGTACCACCTAACCACAATCTACATATTTCAGCCTTACTAAGTTTCATGATTACCTTTAAATTTTTTTTATCAAGCGTTATCGAAAAATCCAGCTTGACGAATTTTTTTTTCGTCAAATAGGTACTTTTGTTATATCTCTACATTTTCGTCAATTGGGTTTTCGTCAAATAGACACGGAATCGTTTAATTAGGGTTGTATTTATGCAGGGATATTAAAACTTAACAGTGCTCTATCCAGTCTATTTGAACTCTAAAATAGTTACCTACACAACTTGAGGCCATTTTGTACTTCGTCATGATCAAGATAACCATCCCATACTTCTATTTGCACTTGATTTGTGATTTGCTAAATCTAATAGTCAGATACTTATTGATATTCATATTCAAGCTTAGCTTCTCAGAATCAGAAGAGTAAACATATATATTTCTTTAATTTGTACCAAATGCCCAGCAGGGCTGACTAAATACATTATTGTCAATAAGTCGAATACATCCCAAAGGAAAACCAAATCATCGCAAGTTGAATCAGAGCAGAACTTCTTGGATTCGACGTGGTAGATTGTTTAGCATAATTGCTCTTAGTAAGCCCAAAGTCATGTCTCCTGATCCCAGCCTTTTCACAGATCTCTTGGGCTTCCTTTGGGACGTTCTTGAAGCGCTTTCGTAAAATGTCTTCTCCTTCTATG
>VNWX01001159.1:0-16387 GCA_009869905.1 Ceratophysella communis
AATACACTCCGCATGATTATTGGTGGAATTCAAATAACGTTTATTTCGATAGTAATGATGATGACATAAATACTGCAAATTATGATTCAGGAGCAAGACGAACCCCAAACTGGTCAGTACTGAAGAGGATGTCAGTATTCCTGGTCCGGAAGTGTTATACGATGAGGTCATCCAGTCGTACGGCATCGCTAAAAGTTCTGGTGTCCCCAATAATTCAAATGAAAACCCGCAACCCCGATCACCCGATGATGATGATGATTGCGTGATAATTCCAAAAAAACGTGAGTCCAAAGACATAGAGATCTTAACAATCGACAGTGACGACGATATCGAGGTTGTATTTGAAGAAAAACCCAAAAATGAGGTACCGAAGTCTAGTGCATTCGTTTCTATGCTAGAACGCAGTCAGCAACAAGATATTAAAGTAGAGAGGGAGAAATACAAAATGCAGTCCCATGTCGTGGACATTTCGGACGACACTGATGACGATATTTTCATTAGTTCAGTATTTCTAGCTGACACATCACTAAAGCCGCTGGACAGTCGTTACAACTCTTCAACGGGGAGAGGTACAGAATACACTCCGCATGATTATTGGTGGAATTCAAATAACGTTTATTTCGATAGTAATGATGATGACATAAATACTGCAAATTATGATTCAGGAGCAAGACGAACCCCAAACTGGTCAGTACAGTCCTAAGCTACGTCCAGGATCTACTTCCAACGTGAAATTTGAATTCCGGAATACTGCTGGCCTTGCTCTAAGCCCGGAAAGCAGCAGAGCCAGCTCATCATCTTCGTCACTGGTTCATATCGATCAGCAAAACTCATCTGAAGATCGCGCTGAAGAGCCTCTGAAACGGCCTCGCCTAAGCTAAGAATCATGATGTGAAAGAAATCCAAAAGAAGCAGTTCGGGTTTCTCTCCCAACAACCTAGTTCAGTCTTCAGTCATTCAGTCAGTGAGTATTCAACCTGTGACCCCTAACCAACACCGATGAGCTGTCAATAAATTAGATGTTCCGTGTTCAGAAATGAGTTCAGTAATCGATAACGTGTATCGCCAGAGTGTTCTCAATTGTTCAAACTCGCTAAATCTATTTCCAAAGTATAAAATATTGTTGTCTATTTTTAATTTATTTGTACATATCATATTTGTTTCTCCATTGAATTTGGGTTGAGCTCTTAGTTCAGCCAAGATAATCTCTAGCCTGTCCATTTTGCCTCTTCTGTTGAGTATTTATTAGTAATTAAATTATCAAACCAACCAAGATCTTCCATATGTTAACAGTAACAATAATCAATGATCATGTTTGAGTATAATCGATTCATATTTACCATTGAAGCTGAGTTGCATTAACAGAGAACCACTTGAACTTGTATATTCATTCTCTGTTGGTTATGCTAGCAAAGTAGTTTAGTAGAGTTACGTCCGGTTTTTAATTATATGGGTAATACAATAATCATGTCCGGATCTGAATAAAGCTGGGCAAGTATACGGGGACTTCCGTTGACTTCATGAATTGGTTTTATTTTACTCAGTTTTCAGATGTTGTCATTTGAGACCTGAAAATCGCATACATTTCTCCCAATTCCAACAGCCGGATCATAAATCTATCGTGAGAAGGGCTTTAGGTTAGGGGGAAATGTGGACGATACCCGGGCCTCAGACGACACGAACAAGAAGCCTGACTACCACTTTATCTGATTACCACCACTATTGTATTTTTTTTTTCTTAGTTTTTGGTTTTACAACACAACATCAAGTATAGATGCGTCAATTTAATTAATTTTGGATGTTCTTCGTTTTCTCAACTGGGCAATCCTATCATCTTAATGCTTATGCATCTTCGCATCACAGAACTAGAAGAGATGGCTGAATATTTAACCTTTGTTGGACGACCTACGCAGTTTTGTGTTGGAATTTGAGCCGTATTTATAGTAGGGTGTGTTGAAAATTAAGGTTTAGGTTCGTAATCATTTTAAGTATTATCTAAAGTAGAAACACGGGTGTGTGTGGGCATACATTTTTTAATTGTGCAATTACCGTCGCGTCGTCAAACCTTCTTACACAAACTACCAACATAATTATCACATTCCTTGAGATACCATACTACCATTCACAACGCGTTCCGAATTCTGCTTTTAGTTATATATTAGAAACGCTTCTTGCTTGCTCTTGCTGGCCTGTCATTTGGCCGTGGGCTAAGTATACCTGGCACCCCAACTCTCTAAGTGCCATGGCACAATGCAAGCGATAGATGCAGCCCGTGAATAAATTCAGGGCGAGAGAACTCTCATTGGCTCTCGTGCCAAGCCGCGAAAATCATGCATCTTTATGATTTTGTATGGGATAGACCACTACTGCTACCGAGCTGTTTCTTTTTTTCATTCAAAGCCGAGCACGTTCATCTACAACGGCAAAAAGAAAAACAGCTCGGTAGCAGTAGTGGTCAGTCCCGAATTCAGGGTTTTTGGAGAGAGACCTGCCCGTGCTCGAGCACGAGCTACGCTACGTGCGCGTTTGGAGTAGGAGTGACTGAGCGAGTAGCTCCTGCAAACTCACAACAGACTTCTGCCGCAGTGGTGCTAGCCTGTCACCTGTCATCAGTCGCGTCGTCCGCTGTACCTTGCAATGCTATTATATTGTTGTATCTATTATAATACTTATTTTATATACAATTATACGACAATATAATAGCATAAATTTAGTAATTACCAATTACGCCTTACTTCCTATATCTATAAGTATTCGATTATCAAATAAAAGCATGGGGTCAAGTTTTGACCTTGTGACCCCGACTTGGGGTCAAAGGGAGGGTCAAATTTAGGAAATACCAATTGCGCCTTACTTCCTATACCCATAAGTACCCGATTATCAAATAAAAGCATGGGGTCAAGTTTTGACCTTGTGACCCCGACTTGGGGTCATAGGGAGGGTCAAAGTTAGGAAATACCTATTGCGCCTTAGTTCCTATACCCATAAGTACCCGATTATCAAATAAAAACCCGGGGTCATACTTTGACCCCTTGGCCATTACAAAGGGTCAAACTAAGGGTCACGGACCCACCACGGCGGTTGTTTTCCTTGGTACGCACGTATGACATTATTCATGCACACATATCATGAGTTAAGATTGTGCAATCACACCTTCACATAATTAGATTATTGAATGTGTGAAATGTTGGATGTTGCGTAATTTGTGTTCAGTCACTTGCCGCATTCCAACCACTCCTTGGCGAAGGCCCGAGAGAATTAATGCACAACTGAACTCTCTAGCTTGTAAAGTGCATGGTACGTACTACGTACGGATACGGACCTCGCTTTTGAAAGAACCGCCGGCTTCCTTCATAAACTTGAGAACTCGAACTCGCAGAGATCTCAGACAAGAACAAGTGACAAGACTCTTGTTGCTGCTTGTCAATTTTCCGGAAGTTTACCGTCAACCGTTGACCGTGTACAAGACAAGACACCCCGGCACTCTCCTCACTCCTGTCCTGACTCTAAAACTTTTCATATTGGTCAATGGCCAGCAGCCGGCAGGCTGATCCATAAAGCATTAAAGCTTTGGGCTGATCTCGCGCGGGAGTTGGCCGTTGGGATTGGGCCCTTCAACTAACTGCACTACTGACTACTACTGGCTGGTGAGACTGGCAAAACATCTGAACAAGAAAAGAGGTATGGATGCGTTTCTGCATGAACTGGAGCCGCCGCCTACGAGCAACTGCGTCAGTTGCACCGTGGACTTCACGAAAGTGAGCGGAGCCGTGAGCGAGATCCATATATTTGGATCCAACAATGAGTTCGAGCGGAGTGTCTCACTACTCGAGGTAGGTCTTCTCATTCAACTGCAAACTGCTTCTATTCTCAGCAACTACTTCTATTCAGTTCAAGTGTCCATTTATAATTTCCAATTCAGATCACAGTTGCCAAATAACAACAATTATCAATTCCAAGTTCAATTAATTATTCAACAGTACACTTGAGTGGTCGCTTTATGATCATGTTAAGCTCTGACTGAGTACTGAGGTATATGTTATAGCTAATTTTTTCTGCTTTTTGATTTTGACAGGCCTTGTCCGCCATTTTCACATCCAGGAACCTGCTAAAGGCCCAGCAGCATAACTATCGTGTAGTTATGTGTCCCAAGTGTGCTGAGGTGGTCTCCAATATGTATCGAGACTACTTGAATCTCCTACAACTCTCCACAGCGTCTGGCTATATTTGTCGTCTTGTGTCCCAAATCCACACTTGGCACCAATTCCATCAGGTGGAACAAGCTCAGCTCCTTGTCGAGAATGACGATGGGGATTTCTCTCCTGCAGTCTATGCGCTTGACGATGACGACGACGACGGAGATGAAGACTATCAGCCCACTCAGATCACTGTCACAGACTTCTTTAACTTGGGTTCGGATGAGGGTGGGGCTAGTACCATCACGCTAGCCGTCGGTGGTAAGAAATAAGAAACCCGCTAACGGCGAATGAGAAATGAGAGTATAATTGAACTGGGTATTATATGTTGTCTTATCTGATCAAATATCTTGTGCAATTAGATGTACCTGGTGCCGCTTCGCCTTCAAAATGTGGAAAATCTTCAGTAAAAGGCAAAAGGGCTGCACTGAAGGAACGCTACCGAATCAAAGCTGCAACGGCTCAAAAGAAACACAAGAAGCCCAAACCAGCCCTACCGGAAGGAGTTCTACCGAAGAAGAAGGCGTATCCATCAAGATACCAATGTCGGTTTATCAACAAAAGACAGTTTGTGACCTGCAAGAGTTGCCCAGAGAGTTTTCTCTACAATTGGAAACTCCATGAGCATCACTTCGGAACGCATGACGGCAAAATTCGTGATGAGTGTGCTTCCTGTGGATTTCAGTATTTTCCCGAAGTGATTAAACCAGAGACTCACGTCTGCCTGACAGACATGCATCGATTTCCTAAGTCCAGGAAGAAGCCAGTACTCTGTGAGATTTGCGGGGAGCGATTTAGAGTGGAGCGGATGCTCCAGTTCCACCAAGAAAAAGTCCATGTCCAAGATTCCATCAAGTTCAAGTGCATCCAGTGTTCAAAGCTAATCGCGAGTCGGAACAAATTGGTCATGCACATGGAAAGTAAGTTCACGCTTATCATTGCAATCTGCCAAGTTTAACTAGAACTTGAGAGATAGCCTGGCTTCTGAAATCAGACTTTCAAAAATGGCCAGTCTCTAAACATGACAAGGGAAATGCCTACGGGCTTCTTAACTGGCGCATGCGAACCCATGAAACACAAAATAATTATTCAGATTAATGAACAGTCCCGTCCAGCATCAGGGGTTGTTCCGGAATTTTATTTGTTTAAATTAGCCAAATTGCAGCTGTATTAAAATGGAAAAATTCATAGTTTAGGGTTCGGTCACGGTGTTGCAGATTGCCATTATATGCTTTAGTTGTATGTAAAAATAAATGAGATGCCTCTGGACTAGAAATAGCGGATTCTGTTTCTCTAAAACTGGCCGGTGGGGTGGGTTCACCCGGTCAGAATTTGAAAGATTGGGCCTTGGAATCTTTACGGTGTATTATTAATTGCATGTCTATTTCCAGCTCATAATCCAGACAAGAAGTATTTATGTACAACATGTGGGATGGCCTTCTCTCAATTTCGTGGTCTCGACAAACACCGTCTCACTCATAATGAACCATCAATTCCTTGCGAAGTTTGTGGAAAGATGGTGAAGACGAAGGACTCACTAACTGCGCACTTGAAGACGCACAGTGTTGCTAAAGACCCAGAGACGGGAGATCCGAAGGAGCCCAAAGTGAGCGTACCCAAGGAAAAGCCTGAGGCTTCAGGTCCAATGTCTTGTGAAGTCTGCAACAAGGTAACTGCTGGTTTTGAGAAGTGGGCGTTTATTTTATACCAAAATATGCATTTTAAGAGTCCTGACAGTGCCTGTTTTGTTGATTCAGGAGTTCAAAAGTAAACGCAACATGGTGGAGCATTACAAGTACATGCACACTGGCGAAAAGTATTTTAAACACATTTGCCCCGTTTGTGACAAGCGGGAGTACACGTCATCGAAACTCAAACGGCACATGAGGTAAGACGTCGATCAAATACTTGATCGAGCATTGCCAAGCACATAATGAATCTGCGAACCATGAAGAGCATAGAGCATGCCTAATGCATACTCTATATTCTACTTGTATTGAGATAACTTGAAATGACTTGAGTCCACTATTCGCAGAAACCATTTGTCGGCACAAGAGAGAAAAACGTTCCTGTCTCGAGATCCCCAGCCGTGTGACGCAACTGTTGCAGGTGGGCCTTACACGTGCAAGTGGTGCGGTAAGCAGTACGTGTACAAAAACTACTTGCTGGATCATATCAAGCTCATCCATGAGCCAGAGCTAGCTGCAGTGAAGTGTTCGATTTGTGAAAGACCTTTCATGGACAACCGAAGTGTGGAACTTCACGAAAAGTAACTCTAATAAATGCAAATAGTATTACCCACGTTTAATATGTAATAGGCCGTATTCCTTATTCAGGAAAATTCTTATCGTCGTCTTTTTCTAAAGGTCACATTTAAGCCAGGAAGAGAGAGCAGCGGTTCCAAAAACCCCGAAAGCTGAAGAAATCGGAATTTTCGAAGGCAGCGACTCGGCTTTTCCTTGCCCAGACTGCGACAAGGTTTTCAAGAGCAAACGAAGAGTCGTAAGTGCCTTGTCACTGTACACTTATATCCTCTGGCTGAGTTAGAACATTTCTTAATTGGTGTTCACAAGTATATGTGTATCTATTTTGTGTTTAGGTGGACCACCACCGGTACCAGCACAGTAATCTTAGCATAAAAACATGTTCTCTCTGTGAGAAACAATTCCGATCTAAAAGTCACTGGATCCGACATATGCGGACTCATTCCAAGAAACCCACACGTCGTTCAACCAGAAAGAGAAAGAAAACGTCTGACAGCAATCCAGACTTTGATGATGGAATGCGCTTTGAAACCGAGCAGTCGTGCTTGGAAGATATCAAGCCCATCATTGTCTCCTCACCAGGTCCTTCGAAATATCCCAGGAGATCGCAAGCACGTGAAAGCCCTGTAATCAAAAGCAAGCCATGTCCAAAGAGCAAAAAGAAACACTCGGAGTTATTACCCACTTCCCGAACAAGAGCTCGTCAAGTTCGTCGTCCTGTTCGCTACCAATCTGACTCGGAGTACGAAGCAGAGATCATAATTCCAGATCCTATTGTCAAACCGAAGCCCAGAGCAAAAAGAGAAGCTGTCGGTGTCGGTGGTGGGTCGAGACCGTCTAGATCTATGGCTCCTGATGCGTCTAATCTACGGACTCTGGAAGTTGCGTTGGAACGAGATCGGGACATCGAGGCTGCGGTAGTCGCAGGTGAAAGAGCTCTCAGGAGCAGCGCTCGGCGGGCTATGAAGATTGACCCAGCTGAGGAGCCAGAACCCGAAATGGATGATGATGACCCTCTGTTCGTTTTGGGAGATTAGGTTCAATTTAGGTACCTACCCATTAATAATAAGTCCAACTACTAATTTTACGATGCGTGTTGTTGCAAACGCAGACCAGGGCAAAGTTCTGAATAGAAATGGAAAAGTGTTAGTAGTTATACTTAGTAGAAAATCTACAATTTTTTGTCGTTAATATTATAGTAATTTTTACAATAGAAATATTTCTAGAACCCAGCAAACATCGAACTCGGGCAAAATAAAATATGGTTTTCATTAAAAACCTTTAAAGCCAAGCTGGTATGGTAGGTTAAAGTAGGATTTCATTTGAATGTTTTATTACGTCTCGTACAATTACGAAAACCGTTTAAACACTGATCTAAGTTTTGAGCCCGAAGTCTAAGTCCTGGATTTCTGCGGGTTTGTAAATAACAGGAACTTATTAGTTTATGTACTTGCAAAATACTGATTTCATGCACTAAAGACATTACGTATTAGCCCGAAAGTAGCTATAATCTACAATATAGTCTATTATGCTGTAAAAATTGTATCATGCTTAACGTAGCTATGTAGAAATACGATAAAATTAATAAATCATCTGTCAGCAATCAAAGAGCAACTGGAACGCAGTTGTGAATTACCTTACGCCACCTCTTGTAATAACGTTACCCACAATTTGAAATATCAGCCCCAGCAACTCGGCTAAATCAAAATGTACATTCCAGTTTTGGTTTTGACTGAATCGAGACCAAAGGGTCATTAACTAAAGATAAATTACAAAAAATACTTTTGCACCCGTGCCGTGCACCCTATGAATACATGTATTTGAAAAAATTGGGGTGCTAGGGTGTCAAGTGGTACACGGTAACAAAATTTACGGAAACTTGGGGAGTTGGGGTGCTAGGTACACGGCTCCTTGGCCATGGCCACTATATCATGCCCTGAAGTTTCACGGTTTTATTATTGATTCCTAAACTAAAGAAGCGCGGGGAAAATATCAGAGCTTGACTTGATTTTCCGCGCTTTTGTTTAGTCAAAATAATAACAAAATAAGTACAGAATAAGTAACAGATGACAGAGTGAACGAAGACATTAAGAAGATGACATAATAATAAATCGGAGGTATCGTTCATCGTTCAGCCTTTGCCTCTAATCAATCAGCATCAGCATCATCTGGCTTCATCAAGATGGTGGCAAGATTCAGGAGACCAGGACAGGCGACGTGACTGATGACACAACTTGTGACTTAATTATTGCGCATTCAACATTTAATAATTTCAGGCTCTCTTGACTTTGACTTCGAGATCTTTCAAAATGCCAGCTAAGACCAGGAGCAAGAAAGGTAAATAATAAATATTTAGCTTCAGTTTTCTTTTATGCAATGGTGTGTGGACTGAAGGTTTGAAATGCAAAATGTGTACAATTTAATTGTTATCGTCTATAACAGCAGTTCCCGAAAAGGAGATGACGCCGTCAGTTCCTGGTGCTAAGAACGGATATAAGAAATGTAAATAAAAATGTTTCAAATATTTTTGTAATATGTAATGAAGTTATGACAAATGATAGATGAGGCTTTATGTCAGCATTAAGAAATCCTCTGAAAGAATAAAGTTGTTAAAGGTTGCTTTTGACAACAGGTGGCCCACCAGAGAAGAAGAAAAGCTCGCGTGTTCCCGTTCCAATTAATTCTAAAAACAAAAAATGTAAATTATCAAATTGTGTTAAAATTTTACACTTTGCAGTAGGCCATCACTCTTGAAGACGTTATAATTTAATTTTAATGATTCTTCCCAGGTGACTCGAGATCTGTGGTGGAGAAAAATAATCATGGTTTGGCCGCACAGGCGAAAAACAAGAAATGTAAAGATTTAAATAGTTATTGAGCCTTTATTACGCATCTATTCCGTTGCGTCAGGCATTTTGATTGTGTTGGTCTTGTCTTTCTAGCAGCGGGTGACTTGAATGCCGAAAAGAGGAATCCGAGTGTCGAAGTGGTCACATGGACTAGAAGGAATACGAAATGCAATTTTTGTAAACTAGCGGAACAAGATGAACAGAAATATGGACCAATGTATAAATGTGGAACGATAACCCTCCACTTCTTCTGCCTGGTACGAAATTTGGAATTACGTATTCGTAAACCAGCTTAATTACGTATTAAATGTTTCAGAAATGAACTGAACAGGAATCACTAACAGTAATATGTGTTTTCTGCGACTGTGCTTTAATTCTGGTGATTTATTTACTATCCAGTCATTTTCTTCGGGAATCATTACTACGGGAGCTTTGTCGTTATCAGATGGTATATTCGGAAGAGATGCTTCCACTATAAGGAAGGAACTGAAGCAAGTTTTGCCTCTGGTGAGCACTATAAAGAAGTCTAATTTATTTTTCCAATTAAAATATCTCAAATACGATATTTAAGTCAACGTAGTAAATACCTAATCTTTTTCAGATTTGCATTTACTGTGGCAAAGGTGGAGCATATGTGAAATGCAGTGATAATGAGTGTGCACGGTGCTTTCATCTGCCGTGTGCATGGACAGATAATTTACTGATTCAGTTTGGAAAAGAGCGAGAGGGAGAAATTAGGGGATGTAGAGCATTGTGCAACGTGCACATTGAAGCATACGAGAAGAATGGTGACAGCCGGTAAGACTAAAGCTAAGTCGAATTGATACGAATGCAAAGCATAATATGTAACTGAATTATCTGAGCAGCAATGGCTTAGGTTAATTAGAGTTCCTTTATTTTGCTGATTTTTTCTTAATTACAGAGATTGGATACGATGCCCACTCAATTATGCAGAAACACGTAAACTTTATGACTCTGGTGCAGCGGAACATACAAACTCAGGTAAAATATAGTGCTTGATTTCAGCATTCACATATTCGAATAGAAGTTAGGTTTGTTTTTCTGCGTTAGATTGAGTTGAGAGTATTAAAGTGAACTCACTACATATAATGCATGCTTTGGCTCAACAGATGCTTGCAATGATGCGAACAATACCGCAATGTCTGAAAAGGATCGATTTCTCAATTTATTTGGACTCCAGTCCTCGCCTCAATTTCAACCTCAACCCGAGCTCCCTATAGAGGTCAGGGTACCTGTGGATGTGGATGTACCTAACGAAGAGCAGTCAACCGTGGCGAGTCCAGTTACGGAAGTGTCTTTGCCCAGTAATACCTTCTACCTCAAATTTATGACTCCTGAGACTGCAGAGGAGTTAATCGCACCCGCAACGCCTGTTCCTGTTCCTATGAATACGAAGATCGAGCCAGCAGCAGACCTTCGAGCTTCGGAATATTCAGATGATATGAGTGCTGAATCGCTGCTTGACCCTTGCGAGACTGAGTTTGGACTTGCAGTCCGACAAGATGACAACCCATCCAAAGATCTGGATAGCCTGGAAGAGCATAATTCTAATGTTGGTGACACTACAGTTTCTTCTGTTGTTGGTTTAGACTCATGTTACGACAATGCCGAAATGGGGGAAAGTCTGATGCCAAGTGATTTCGGGGGTATTGAACCACTAGACTCTCTTGAAACATACGGGGACTTCAATCACGACGGGGAAGATGAGCTTAATCATAACGACAATGCCTATGAAGATATCAAGCAGACAGGAGCTTGGAGTGGTTCACACAAGGGAGAAAGATCGACCATTTTTGGTCTCTCGTCTTGTTTCGACGGCAGCGATCGACCTGATCCTGATGCTTCTCACCCCACAATTATCAGCGTTAATCAGTCGGCCAATGCAAACCTGATTCTCACGCCCTTTCTTGGTGGAAACTCAACACCTTCAGATCGGCGTCAAGAAATAAACGAAGAGGAAAACGATCCAACAAGCGAAGATTCTGAAATTGACAGTTCGGACCGTGAAACGAGTACAATTCGAGCTCCCGATGAAAGTGACACAAGTCAAGCGATGGAGTTACCAACTATGTCAATGTCACTATCCTCTGAGGAGTATCCGGATTCCATCTTCCCGGCTTTTCTCAGCGGAGGCTCAGAACATTCTACAGATATCCAGCAAGCATCAACCGTGGAACAACAACCTCAAGTTCCTATATCTCAGGAAAATACCTTGACAACTACTGATTCACAAGATAAAGGCCACACAACGCTTCAAAGTCCAACTCTAGTTCAGAGTACATCAAGTGATACCGGGTCAGTATCTTCTGCTGCCAACCACGACGACGAACGAGACGAACTGTTTGCTTCTCCAGTACCGGCTTCTACGAACGAACATACGGAGTTCATCGATACCCAAATCGTCGAGCCTGTTACTGTAGTGCTCCAAGCTACGGAACAAGAAAATCCGACAAAACGAGAGGAACTGCTTGCTTCTCCAGTAGCAGCTTCTACGACTGAACATGCGGAGCTCACCGACACTCAAATCGTCGAGCCTGTTACTGTAGCATTCGAAGCTATGGAACAAGAAACTCCGAACGAACGAAGCGAACTGTTGGCTTCTCCAGTAGCGGCTTCTACGACTGAACATGCGGAGCTCATCGACACTCAAATCATTGAGTCTGTTACTGTAACACTCGAAGCTATGGAACAAGAAACTCCGAACGAACTGTTGGCTTCTCCAGTAGCGGCTTCTACGACTGAACATGCGGAGCTCATCGACACTCAAATCATTGAGTCTGTTACTGTAACACTCGAAATTATGGAACAAGAAAATCCGAACGAACGAAGCGAACTGTTTGCTTCTCCAGTAGCGGCTTCTACGACTGAGCATGCGGAGTTCATCGACACTCAAATCATTGAGCCCGTTACTGTAACACTAGAAGCTATGGAACAAGAAAATCCGAACGAACGAAGCGTTGCTTCTCCAGTAGCGGCTTCCACGATTGAGCATGCGGAGCTCATCGACACTCAAATCATTGAGCCAGTTACTGTAACACTCGAAGCTATGGAACAAGAAAATCCGAACGAACGAAGCGAACTGTTTGCTTCTCCAGTAGCGGCTTCTACGACTGAACATGCAGAGCTCATCGGCATACAAATCATTGAGCCAGTTACTGTAACACTCGAAGCTATGGAACAAGAAAATCCGACTAAACGAGACGAACTGCTTGCTTCTCTAGTACCGGCTTCTACGACTGAACATGCGGAGCTCATCGACATCGACACTCAAATCATTGAGCCTGTTACTGTAACACTCGAAGATATGGAACAAGAAAATCCGACCGAACGAAGCGAACTGTTTGCTTCTCCAGTAGAGGCTTCTCCGACTGAACATGCGGAGCTCATCGGCACACAAATCATTGAACCTGTTACTGTAACACTCGAAGCTATGGAGCAAGAAAATCCGAACGAACGAAGCGAACCATTTGCTTCTCCAGGTGCGATTTCTACGGCTGAAACTGCTCATGCGAAGCTCATCGAACCTGTTACTGGAGCACTCCAAGCTATGGAACAAGAAAATCCTGAAATATTTCAACGAGTTCCGACTGAAAATCCAGTTGTCGACCAGGCCTCCGGTTCAAACGAAGTCAGCTCCTTCTCAAATTTATGCCTTCATACTTGCATAAACCTTCACCGGAACCCGGAATCCCATTCTGAAAACGCAGGTTTTGTACAAGAAGTTGAGGATTCTAGCATTGAGCCAAGCGAAGTCCATATTCCGGTCGTTGTGTCAGGTATATTATGATTTTGTGATTTAGTCCGCGTTAATTTATAAGCAGCCATCATCGATTCGTAAGTACCTTCGGTACTTCCTTTTTTTCGGTTCGTATGTAAAACATCGGGGTCCCCACGAAAATAAGCTCCGTTTTTATTATTATCGGTTAGAAAGAACTACAATTTTTTTTTGCAGAGCCTCAAAAAATTACCCCAGAAGGTGAAGAACGGGTGGAAGCGGCAGCAATTTACATTAATGAGTCAAGTCCTCTTCAAAACACCGAAGAGGCTGCTGGCATAGAACGGGACTCTGAATCCGATGTTTCCAGTGTTGTCAGCTATGTGCGCGGTGAGAATCCTGGTCATGTTCTAGATTTCGAGCGAAACAGCCGTACTGAAGTTGACCACCTCGGAACTGGCAATATAGCGACCGAAGCTCAGCCACTTGAACCACCAAATAATGTGCCCACACCATTGGATGATGTGTCAGATGTGCCATTCACGTTTCCGGAATATGATGAACTAAATGAATGGACCCCAGATCCTCTCCCAAAGGATGAAGACATTGATAATGATGCAGTTGAATCATGTGTCTGTTGTAGTGAAAGTGAGAAGTTCAAACACGGTAGTGACATTACTCCATTGGCACTTAGTGGCACCCCTGGTTCGACCGTCGTAGATAGAGGTCAAGGCAGGACAGGAACTATCTTCAATTGGAACACTCTTGTGTCCTTGTCACGGGTACAACCCGGACTGGAACTCCCATGTCTTCTTCCTGATGACTATCCTGGAGCTGTACTTGAGAGTCCTGACCAGGATGATAAAAGAAGCACAGCTGGTACTGTGCAATCTGTCGGGTCTTCGTTTTCCTCCAAGAAACGCAAGAGAAGGAAGGAAAAACATCACCGAAACAAAAAGAAGGCTCGCCGAAGTTGACTCATCTGTCGGTGTGGCCTGTGGGTAATATTTATTTGTGTTCCGAAATCACCGATTCTGTAGTAGTTGAAAGATGAGTTCCCATGTCCCTATATTAACGATGCCCTGTGTTCCGCGTGCCTACTAATACCTAAGTACATGTTTAATCCTGTGTTCGCTAAATATTTTGACATATCAGCGTTTAAGTATTAACATTTTATGCAATTCTTTGACTTTGATAATTGACTTCGCATTTTTATTCGAGAATATGTTTTAAATAAAAGCATATTCGAACAAAAATGTTCCCCAGCGAATGTATATCTTGCTGGTTCTTTCTTAGTCTTCAATTGGATCCAGGTCGTTGCCAACACTGGGGATTGCCTCCTACGAAAAATGATGGCGTGTATTAATTCGAACTGTCAGTATTTCATGGTAGATTGTCCAAGGGTTTACCTGGTAGCGCTGGTATTCCGAAATGAGATCAGTTAAATTTTTGTCAGCCTCAATAAACTCACTTTCATCCATCCCTTCTCCAATGTACCAATGCAAGTAAGCCTTTCGTTTGAACATGGCTGAGAAAGCGTCTCGAATTCGCTTCCACAGAATGACGATTGAAGTGCTGTTAACTGAAAATATATCTAACGCGTGAATCCGATGCTTCACTTAGACATTAATCTGTGCTATCTAGAATTCGACTTAAAACTTAAAATATACACGGTACTTACCAATACAAGTACCAGACATTTTTAGTCCCCTTGGCGGAATGTCACATATTGATATGTTAATGTTGTTCGGGATCCACTCCACAAAGTAGCTGGAGTTCTTGTCAACAAGGCCTGCCAGTTGTTCTTCAACCATACATGTAGACATTCTTCCTCGGAATACTGTTCCAATCGTGATGAACTTTCCTTTTCTTGGATCACAAGCAGTCATGAAGCACTTTGCGTCAAACATCTGGATAACAGGATTCTTCTTAGAATAATAGCTCGAAAAATACTTATTAGTTATGGCTTCCTTTTCAATTGAGTACCTGCTGAATCAAATCAGGTACGGTGAGAGCGCGATAAGGTTGAACACCTGTCAAGGAAAGGGCATTAACTTAAAATTCTTTTTCCTCAAGCAACTCTAGTCTTAAATTCTCATTTCAGCTTAATTCGGTCTACGGAGTCGATTTTAATATTGCCGAACTAACCTCGAGAAGTCAGCGGGACAAACCCAGGGGTGAAGAAGTGAAGTCGGGGGAAAGGTACCATATTGACGGACAATTTTCGCAAATCGGAATTAAGTTGTCCAGGAAATCTGTACCCAAATTTCTTAGCCTTATTATACTGAAGCTGGATTATAATTTCGAACATGTGAACTTCCATTTTTAATTACCGAAAGCACGCAGTAACTCCGGTAATAGCCATCTGTCAAAAATCATTTTATGAATTAATCTATGGCGTAATTGGCAAGAATATAATAGATGAATTGCCATTGCTTACAGAAATAATGTGATTTAGATCAGGAAGCGTCGGTGCAGAGAGCTTGAGTGTTCTGACACAAATGTCATATAGGGCTTCGTTGTCCAAGCAGAAGGTCATATCAGTGTTTGTAAGTAGGTGAAAAAGCGCAAGAACGCTGTTGTAGGGCTCAACGACCGTTTCTGAGACCTTCGGGCTCGGCATTACTGACCACGACTTAACAATCCTATCCGGATACTCCTGGCGCATATTCTGCATCAAAAGCGTTCCAAATCCAGACCCTGTTCCGCCGCCCAACCCGTGAAGAAGTTGAAATCCCTGTGTAGGTTGTAGATTTTCAACTAAACTCATAATCTAAAATCTTAATTTCGATTTATGAATTCCATACTTGCATGCAGTCACAGCTTTCGGCTTCTTTTCGTATAAGGTCCAAAGTGTAGTCCAATAACTCTGCTCCTTCGGTGTAGTATCCTTTGGCGAAGTTATTGCCTTTATTAAAATTAAAACTAGTAGGTACTTCAACTTGTGGGTGAACCTATTATTTCTATTGAGCTTTATCGTTTCAGAAAGAACACAAACCTGCACCAGCTCTGCCGAAAATAAAGTTATCTGGACGAAAAACTTGTCCAAAAGGGGAACACCGAACATTGTCCAGCGTACCAGGTTCCAGATCAACTAGAACTGCTCGAGGGACGTATTTTCCGCCTTAAAATTTAAGACTTGTGCATGAAAATAGTGTTATCCCGTAAAGCATAAGCATTGTACTTCCTGAATATTTAGAACTAACCAGTAGCTTCGTTAAAATAAACGTTAATTCGTTCCAATTGGAGGTCCGTGTCTCCACGATAGGTTCCAGTCGGATCAATCCCATGTTCATCACAGATGACTTCCCAGAACTGCTTATACGAAAAAACTCAAATTAT
>VNWX01001160.1:0-16378 GCA_009869905.1 Ceratophysella communis
TTTTTAATTACCTAACCCTTGGTAAGCTTGTGCATTTTTAATTACCTAACCCTTGGTAAGCTTGTGCATTTTTAATTACCTAACCCTTGGTAAGCTTGTGCATTTTTAATTACCTAACCCCGACCCCAACCCCTGCCGCTACTTCTGCCTTAACTTTCCTAATAACTATCAACTCAATCTTGCATTGGACCTCTGCGTTACATAAGCAAAGTGCTGCTGCTGCGCAAACATTTTGATTTACCTAACACCTAATTTTGCAATCCATACCTGTTTTCTCAAAATTAGATTTAGTGAATTATATCATTTAACATATTTAGATTCATCAAGCTTTTTCATATAAAAACGTACTTTTTGCTTTGGATTCTGTTCTGTTAAATCGAGCTTAGCCCAGCAGAAATGGGATATATTTAACCCGTATTACCATTATCATATTCCAAATTCATGAGACGCTACGAAACCCGTTGTTATTTCCCTGTGTGTATGTTTAGTTTGTACAACATTTGTGCACATAAACAAAACGCCAAGCCAATACACGCTTTTCTGTCTGCTGAATGAAAATGAAAGTCAGTGGGGCAGTAGAAGGGCGTAAAAATAATAATGTCATGCACCCTTATGATATGAGTTAGAGGGTGAAAAGATTGAAAGTGAAAGGCAAAAGGCAACTGCAGAGCGGAATAGAGCAATCGTTTTGTTGAAGCCACGCGACCACAATAATCCTCATCCATCAGCAGTCCAAGAGCTTCACGCCTCACTGAACTTCTCCGGGTACTTATCTCGACGTAACTGGAGATATGCCTAATATCAATATCGATACGCATCTTCAAATGCTTATATGCTTCTATTTTTGCCTTGATTTTAGATCTGCCCAATATTTTGTTCCATTTCTATTCGACTATATGATGCAATATCTGCTGATCAGCGCCAGGCTTGTGTGTATCCGGGATACTCGATACTCGATGCATGATTCATCCCCTCCATCATAATTCATAATTAGAAGGAAGCGTAGTTCTAGGAGCGAGCGTAACTACCAATCTCTGCATTTGAAAGACACGAGACAAAATCACATCTCTAGTGTCATGTGCCATGCCAACTGCAACTTTTCATGCTAGAAACTTGGAGCAATAGTAACAGTGATGTGTCTCATTTGATTACTCACCGCCAGTTCAGCTATACAGAACAATTGTTTGAAGAGAACTTATTTAGCGCTCCCCCTCATCCCTTCTCCATCCCTTGATACGATAATTGTAATCAGACTACCAATCCTCCTAATCGATCATTTCAAAAAATTTTAAGAAGGCACTTTCCCACTTTGTGTTTTTAAAGCCGAAACCATAATCCTTCCTAATGAACCTGCATTGTGCATCTCTGACTCAGCGTTTTCAATTAGGCTGCTAATGCTAATCCCAGCACTTTGCAAGGCAGATATATTTAGATTTGCTTTAGCATTTATAGTTTTTGTTAAGCCCTTACACGGTTTCTTTACATACCCCCAAAAAAATTCTCAAGAATTTTTCGCAAGTATTTTCGGTGAAGTTGAGTATAATCGCATATTGCTCTAGTAAGACACGTGATTTTTAGGATTTTGCCCTATCTACGTGTTGTGGCGGCAGAAAGTCCAAGCTGTGTTACTATAAACGCATTATATAATTAGCTTCCATTACGCACCACAGGAGTTATTGGCGAGTTTCAGGAAACAATATAAACTCTAAATTGAATTGTCTTGTCCGAATAAAAATAAAGCGGATTCGCATGATGCAGATAAGTGACAATATATGTTCAATTCGACTCAAATGCGGATCTTTTAACTCAAACAAAAGTTTACTTTTTGAATTTTCAAGTGTTTCTCTAACAGGTTTCAAAACTTTAGTAATCCGCTGTGCGGTATTCAATGTCAGTGCAACTCTGGGGATACAAATATTCAAGAAATGCAAAGCTGATAATGGAGGGTATCGGGGTTGGATGTTGGATGCAAGGGGGAATGAATGTTGCCTGCCTCTCGATCCTGAAATGGCAGTTATTAGACTCAAATAAGCCTATCGTCGGCTTGGACTGAAAAAAATACGAATAAATGCTGCAAACTATTTCCGTTTTGAATCTGAAGAAATCAGTGGAATTGAATAAACGCTAAATCATATCAACTCCACACGGTACTGTATGCTGAGTACCGTACCGCTTTCCACCAGCAGCACCCCTTAAACATCTGTAATGAAAGGATGCGAGGGTGCAAAACTAAAACTCATTGGAGAAATGACAATCTCATCTGGCTCCACACTGCTGCCTAAAACTTTCTCATTGCTTTCTCTCTGAGAAATGAAGCAATTGTTAGTAAGAAAAAGAGGAAAACTGAAAAGTATTACCAGAAAAAAGACGAGAAGATCGTGATGGAATGAGGATGGAACAGATGGGCTACATTTTCACTCGGTTTTTTCTTGACGACTCTTTAAGAAAATTTTCTTGTTCTTTTCCAAGTTTTTTCCCTCCCCTTTCCCACTTGGAATTCTCGAACATGTTCCTTGGGTTTTCCCGATGCCATGAATTCAGCGAGCAACATTATGCCACGCTCCCTTCTTAGCGTAGTCAGCCTTCTTGTGAAGTTGAGCAAGCAGACGCTACCACTACTACCGCTACCCCGCGCGTCTTGCTCACTTTCTGTCCGATCGCGTAGAGGCTCCGTGATTTGAGCCACGACAGTTTGGTTTAGCCTCCCTTTAGCTCGAGCTTGAGGCGTAGCAATTATTGTTTTGTTTTAAATTTCTTTTGCTCATAGGTGTGATTACAAATGAAGCGGATGCTAGGATTGCATTGTTTGAATGGTAAACTAAATGTCTTCTATAAAAAGTGTGCAAAAGCTGACTAATTTCAACGCTTTACCTTGATATGAAAAGGATAATAAATCGTTCAACTAATGAAAAATTTATCCAGCTAGGTTCAGAACTTCAATATCCAAGTTGCTAAGGTTAAATTGACTAAATACCCCGTTGCTACAGCCCAGCGTGCAGCAGAAGTTGAGAAGGAAAATGATCTTTTTGACCACGGAGATAATCTAATCTTAGAACGACAAGGGAAATGAATTTTCCCCGGACTTTTCTTTCCTTCTTGCCTTTTGGGCTTGGGGAAATAATTAAATTAACGTTTGTGTTTTGTGGAAATCAAGATTTTCTCCCTTTCTTCTCCCTTTGTTTCCCTGTTCCAGGACATTCACGTTTTCGCTTACCGTCTTTCTTCTCATTGTGAACAGTAGCAGAAACGAAAATCTTTCTTTTCATTCGACTAGTTATAGTTTGAGGCGATTCTACTTTCAGATTGTCTCTTTCTGAGCTCGTTAACTGATTTACCTCAAGCGATAGAGAATATCACGGCATTGTAGTTTTGGTACGGTAATATGATACCTTTGCAACCTGGGCCTGAACAACAGATTTCATTTTTGACGACCATTGTCCAATGTTGAGCAAAAATTAGTGCTTTTTATTGGGAAACCATCTTCAATTTTTTGTGCACCCTTCATCCAAGAGCATAAATGGTGAAATCTCCTTTCGCCATAAAATCTTCACTTTGGCTAATAAATTATGTAAGCGTCGGATGGTTTAGGGTAGTGGGGGAGTCGATATTGTTCATTAAAATTTTATTGGGTGGTGGATGGGGTCGGACCAACCCTGTTTCAGCATCCACCGTCATCCATACTAAATATGAATTCGTGTTACGGAAAACATTTCCTGTGCTGTGGTATAAGCTAAAGCGTGATGCTCGTTTCCAGTTTGCTGACGCTAAACCACACCGCAGCGAGTAGTTTTGAACTAAATAATTCTATTTGACTTAGCGTGATTTTAGAACCATTGCCAGGAAAACATCTATTTCATATAAAATTACAATCACTTGGCCCTTCCATTACAATTGTCCAAAAATTTGTAAAACAAAAAAGATGCCACGTGGCGACTTATTACGCAATTTTTATACCATGTAGATGGTCTCTGCAAATAAGCTCTTTTCAAATGATCTAACCACTTTAAAGCGTAGTTATATTAAAAATTTTGGGTGCAAGCTTGGTGAAACATCAAGTAATTCAAGCTTGTTAGAAGCAAGGTTCAGTTCAAGGAGTGAAAGTCCCACGTGAAAGCCAGACTCTCATTACTTCATTTGCAATTTCGTGCTGCTCGGCTGCAGTATGGTAGTATTCAGTATAATACTACACTGGGCTTTTCAATGGTAGTTCTAGAGCAATAAAAAACTTAATTAGAGCAGTTTCATTTCGTTCCTGCCAACTAATTAGAAAAACGTGAAGGAATGGTCATAAGATGAGTTCAAATAGCCGTGTAATTACTTCAGCTCCACGCACTCTCTACACAAGTTTAATGGTTCTACGTTCTACCACCCTTTCTTCTGAAATCCTTTTCCAGACAGAACACTGCCAATTACGACCAGAACAGTTATTCCAAAGTTGGTGGTTAAATCTTGGCGTCAGATATTATTACCAGTCAAATTTTGCTGGAATGATTCATAGTTGTAACAAGGATGCTCGCCACTTACCGTATAAAAAGTAAAATCAAAAATAAAGTGTGAGTAACCTGGCCCTTCCTTGAATTCAAAGTGTTGTTAATTCGAGCGCAATACCAGTTCAATAGACATTCCCTAAAGTTGGTATATTCGAGCTACTTGTGTAGTATTCGGTAGCATTATCCTCAGTTTCGTAATCTGGCGATTCAAAAACCTATCCGATCCGAATTAAGAGAACTTGTTTTGCAGCGTCTTAATCTCAAACCAGCAACAGGGATTAATTCTTTACTGTGGAATCAAAATCTCAGATGAAATCATTTCTCAATTTACCGTGCGACGCTAAACCTGATGATTTCACTCTAACAAAGAAGTTTGGAGAGAAGGAAAATTGAATTTTGTTTGAGAAAGTCGTTTTGTGCCCATATCACTTCCTTGTTGTCTTCCGTCACTCTGGCTCCTAGCTTGATAGAATCTTTTCCCGTCATTCGCTCCCTCAGCTTCCATTTTCAACTTTTCTTGTGCCTTGAAAAGGAAACCCCGTGATGGATGATTTCTTCCAAGAAGTCCCAACACCTCAGCCCAAGAATAAATTGAAACTTTCTTCCAACCCCACTCCCTTAATACTTATTCATACTGGCCAAATCCAGCGTCGGAAGAGCAAGACATAACGGACTATTATTCCGACACATAAATACACCAAGTCTCTTACTTTTCACAACGGATTTAGTCCGTGCGGATTTACTCCTGTTGACATTCTAAAATTTATTCCTTGGCCTTTTTCGGGAAAATAAATTTTAAATTAGGATCAACTTCTGAGCTCCAGATCCTCAGTGCACTAATCCGGAGTTGTTTCCAAGGCATGCTGGGTAGCCTTGACTTTACTTTCTCCTAAATAATTTTCAAAATCCTATTTTTGAAAACCATGTTAGGTAAATGACATTTAAATTTGGCCGCAGTAAAATGGTCTAATTACAGCTATGTTTATTTCCGATTGCAGCAAATGCATGACGTCGAAGGTGTAACTAGACATACACATAGCTTTACGAAGCCAAAGCCGTCACTTGCAAGTATTAGTTTCGCGTTTCTTGTAAGATTCCCAGGAGTGCTTCCCCTTTAATGCGAACCACTTAGGGAAAGAACTTTCGGACTTTTCCATCACAATTTCCTCGTGTCATTTCCGATCAACAGACTTGGGAGGAGGGGGATGCTCAAGGTGCAACTTGAGCTACGTATTTGTTGGGCGGATAATACGATTGCCTCTTCTCCCCGCCATCATGATGATTGATGCGACTTTGACCACCACCAATATTCTGCCCGTCCACTTCAGAGAGCTGCATTCCGCGTCCATGTACATTTTCTTGTCAGCTCTCTACGCGCGTCTATGCGGCTCTAGGGATTCCTTCCACTGACACCGTATTACATTTCGGATCTCGAGATCAGCCCCAAGCCTCACTCACGCAAGGACTAATGAGTGTTTCATTTCATATCGGAACTACTAATTGACACTGATTCCTCTCCAGTGCTTGAGAGCATTTTTGGAGCTAAAATTTTGCCCAATAAATACGATCGGATAAGAGAAAAATAAGGCTAATTGAAATGTGTCAGGCTCTTTACGTCGGATGATGCCCACACAACATATCTAACCGCGGCTTTTACGATGCGAGTAATTTAAAGACGCAGATGCTCAAGGCATAGAAACACGACACACCCTAAAAGTAAGAATTTTCCTTTTTTAACCTAAAAACACTGATCTTTTAAGGCTTTTCTATTTGTTTGCGGACGAAAGTAGTGTTGAGGCAAAAAAGGAAGATCTTCAGTAGTTGAAATATAGAGATGAGAAGTGTGGAAATGTTAAAATGCCAGAGTTAATCTCTTGCCAGAAACCATTAGAGACAACACATAAAGAATGAGCGAAAAAGGCATTTCCCCTTTCAACCCTTTCACTTCTCCTGATCTCTCTAATGTTATTTTGACAAACATAAAGTGATTATTTCTAAGCTGCTCCTCATAAATTTCTGCCTAAACCAGAAAAAACACTGAAATTGAAACGATCTACCATAGACACCGCCGGGTAACCTCGCTATGGTCGCACCCACGCACCGCACTTGCGGAAGCTTTGGTCCGTGGTCAATTTTACTGGCGTCTTTTTATTCGTCGACAACTTGGTCTAGTGAATTTTTTATTTTATGTAAATGTACCTTTACGATTTTGATATTAAATGTGTCTAGCTTTCGGGATAGGAGCTGAAGTTTTAAGAACTTAATTAATGATTAATGCTTGGAGAATTGGCTAATTATAGTAAATATTAGTCGCTTGTTTCAAACCCAGAAGACAAATTCAATCGCAGTTTCACAGAAATACAATCTTTAATAAACGCAATGACGAATACATTACCTGTTTTTTCCAGAGCAAAAATAGTACACCATTTCAAAACCATTCTCAAAGCGGTTGACTATAACGCTGAAGCGAAAACTTCGTATTTCTGGAACAATTAGCCCAAAGTCTTTTAAAATTCCTCAACAAACGGCATCTATTCGGGGGTTGAAAAATAGAATAGACATCGTGGGGTCGAGGTCGAGGGTTGGGTTAACCTCAAGATAATCTAAAGCCAAATTCACGGAGTCAGCCTGCATACATTAGTGGCTCGGTTCGTATAGTTTGCGCTCTGATTCTAACGTGAACTCCAACAGAGCATTGAATTTAATGCATCCCACTCTAATCTTTGGATTTCAAAATAAAACAAGAAATAAAAGACGAGTGTTAAAATCCATTAGGTTTATGACTCAAAATTAATCTTGTTGTGCTGTGCAATGAGGACCACATCAGCATAAGCTCCTTTTTAGGAGGTCTTAAGTCATATATAACTCTTGATCGCAACACGTAACAATAAAATGAGAATCGTTTCACTCTACGGAGACATTAAAAGTTTTTTTCCTTGTGTGCGGCTGTCAAGTGTATATCATTATCATTTTTCGTGGGGCGCTGGCGTTGTGCTGGGTGAATTATATTAGATAAGGGATAAGTGACACAATTTATTCCTTTCTCTCACTTCCCCCAACACTTCTTCTGCATTGTTCCTTCTCACCCTTCAGCAAGCTCTCTAGCCCTAATCATAGCCCTCTCGTCCCACTTATCTTCAGACATCCGCCACATAGCTCCGGCTTTCCATTCCAGGCCTGACACTAATTAATGATGAATTGTTAATTAAACTATTTAGAGTTTAAGTACGCTTTCATGTTTCGAAAGTTTTAATTTTAGAATCAAGTTGGGCCGCAGAGACCCTAAACAAGTGAGCAGGCTTATAATATAGCCTATTTTTCAAAGAAAGTAATAATTTGACGTAGTTTTAGGCGCAGCAGAAATCTAGAAGGCATATTCATTTATTAAAATACAATTTTCTAGTTTTCTCCAGTGAAATAGTTTTACATGTTGCAGATTGTCCGGAAGTAGTAGAACAGTTAGGACCATGCTTAAAGAGCGTCTTGCGATAGGGTAACTCTGATATGATAAAAATTCACTTTATCTAACGGTTTTCATTTAGAGAGTAATTAATTAGGTATGCATAATGTGACAAGAAAAATTGGAAAAATCAGGCCAGCTACCATGCTCGGGGCTTTTTCTATAAAAATATATGGTTCTCCTTTGCAAAAACTATTTCACTCTTCTAGGCGCCAGTCAAGTAAACAAGCAGAGCAAATGACAAATCTTAAGATCGCTGGATAAGAAATGGAAGCCTGAGTCGGGGTCCTTAAGAAACTCTGTCATCAATTCCTGTCAAAGCTAAATTAAATTCGACGTGAAGTTCACACCACCCTTCTTTCCTTATCAAAGGTTCTCAATCCACTGAGGACTCAACAAGGCTCATTCACTTAAGGACGACTTCCCATTGGCCTCATCCCGCACAAGCAGCAGCGGCTGAACGAAGAAAGAACTGATGTGATCAAGAAGGAACGGAGAAAGGAGCCAGCTGTGCTCGACCCATTGTTCTTTCTCCGTCTCCCGACAGACATGCATTCTTTCACCAGTGTCGAAATCTCTATGAAAAAGTAGTTGACTAAAATAACAGCATGTTATGGGAACAGAAGGTTACGACGTGGCGTCGAGAAAAGAGAAATGCTCGACACACAACCCCTGTCCTCTCCACTTTCACCATTTTTTAAGATTAAACCTTACAATCCCTTTGGACGCTGTTCGGGCTATCCAGCACCTCTGGCAAGCTGAACTGAATTGTCTCAAGAAGTAAATAGACTGAGCCATAGATCTTCTCTGAAGTGGATGCCTAACCGGTTACAAGGAGTAGCACTTGAACTTCGGAGAACCTTCATAAATTACATGAAGATTCATCGTTCCATTAGACTGGAAGAATGTGTGTCTTACATGTAACCCATAGACATTGTCAACATCATAATTTATCCAGTGTATGGAAATTTTCATGATTGATACCCTACGGGGTAAAAATCGGAGTTTCCACTTGAAGGAAATTAGTCTTGTGAAAACAAATGGCTGACAAATTATAGAGGTAATTATATCTCAGACCCTGATGAATTACCACTCGTAACCCCTTCTTTGTATTCAGGTCGGGTCACGTCTAGAAAAAAGTCCGTAAGAGCATGTGTACGCTGAAGAGTTTGAACGTTTGCCCCAAAGCCTTCAAGATTTTGTGTAGGCAAGCCCAGTTGTTCCCTAGTTTTCTCGTACCCATAGATTTGCGGTTTATTCATTCGGGTGGTGCATTGTGGAGGAGGGAGGAAAATGTCCTACGGTGAAGACGGGGAAAAAGAACCCGAAAATCCTCCAAAGATCCAACGTTAATGACCCAGACGATAAAAATTCAGACGACGTTCTTGGACGTGTGTCATTACATGCATCCATCCTGGTGTCTTCAAGAAGTTGCGAGGGGAAAACCCAGGCACGACTTGTTCTTCTAGAGCCAAGAACGACCAAGAGATCCTTCTTCAAACTTCCCGTCACAAATCCCACTTACGCTTTTTATTCTCGGTACTTTCCCGTCATCAACAAACGCCAGCATGTCCACGAGCACTGAGAAGTTGGGTATCCTCCAGAGCTGAGACTTAAAATGAGTATTTATTATCAGCCTAAGCCTACCTGAGAGTATCGCAAAGTTGTAAATCCGATCCGGAAAATGGCATGAAATGTCTATGAAACATCGTTAACTGGCTTGCTATTTTGTTGACTAAGATTAGGCGAGAGATTGGCGATGAAGTGGTTGGAAGAGGTGTACTGGCCATAAATTTTAGAATACGTCAAATCTTACGGGAAGCATTTCAAGCATTAAAGTTAAGTAAATAAGTATTCTGAGCGGTTTTTGACTGGAAGTTTTACGATTTTGTTTTCAGAATGCAAACAAGCCAAAATCGTTTGAGATAATTAAAAAGCAATTCGGTAATTTATTTATTTAAAATTTTTCTGAATTCCGTAGACTCGTAATACAAAAAATTACCAGATGAAAATAAATTATAAGATTTTCCATGTGCTGCATGGTACAACGCTGCATTCGTTTAGACATGCAGAGCTCTGTTGGTAAGGGTCAGGGCGTGCGCAATACAAATCATGGAGATTGGACATTTCAAGTACCAAGTTCTCTCCGATTTCAAGGTTTCCCAGATGTCGGAGTCGGATGATCTTAATAAAATGCTTGTCGTAAATCGTGGGCTGGACACCGAGGCGAGGAGCATTTCCTTCTTTCCCCATGCGCCGCCATTTGCCAAGGCAAACCTGAAACAGCTTGATAGAGTTGCAAATCTAATAAAAGAAACGGAAAGTGGTGGCGGCATGAGCGAGACACATGACAACAGATTAAATTGCAGGGGTCCAAGATACCATGGAGAAGTGCAGTAAAGTGACTATTACATCTCAACTGACGTTCTCCGAGGCTCCAGAATCCTCTGCTGAAGAACCTTTGTCAAGAACAGGAAATGCACTTGAGTCTTCTAAATGGCATCTCGGGGTGGAGCATTACGACAAGCAATATCCGAATACAATGATTCGAATCTGATTGAACGTGTAATGCACTATAATTTAGAACATAAAAGTCCGAAATTCGAACCTATGTGACTGCATGTTTCAATTTAAGCCAACTCAAAACGCTGCTTAGGGCGTAGCGCACTATACTGCAGATATTTTCCTGACAAGCAAGATAGAACGAATACGCTGAAAACGATCAACAATGTCCAACTGCATTAGAATTTGTTTAGACGGAGTAGACATGCCCATTTATCCGAAATGCTGCGGCGTTGAAATTTCAATTCGAAAGTCAAGGTAACAAAGCACATAGTACATCCGAGCTCTTATTTTACTGGAGATTGAGAGACACATCTGGAAAAAGAAAGATCAGGATGTGTTTTCTATTTTGGAGTTCAGGTCCGCTTTGTTGTTACATTGTAGAATAAGATGCATTGGTGTAGTGTTTTTTCGGTTGAGAAAGCTGAAGCGGAGGCTATTTCGTACATGGCTGCAGCTTGGTCTTGTTGCTCGTCGTGCTGGTTGCTGGTGTGATTTGACGAGATTTTGTTCTCAGAAGGACACGTAATTTTGCATTGTGAGTCCCCAGACGCCTATATTTAGAATTCGAATTCACCCAGACGAAACTCATTAATATTTCAGTAGCGAACTTCAATTCAGTTCTACACGCATTACATGGAATGCAATGTCTGTTTGTATTTTGTTGTACTTTTCCATTTATCTTGCAACCATCTTTCCCATCCAACATTCGCCTTGCTCGCGAGGCTTAAACAGTCAAACATCGTACAAATGAAATAATTGCATATGATCAGGAAACTTTTGTGTATTGTAATATATTATTGCAAGGCTACTTTTAACTTTCATGATTACAGGTAGATGACATTGTAGTAACTATCTAATGGTTAAATTTCGGAATTCGAGTAATCTCTTCACCGATATCGATATCAGCAGCAGCACTGCGCGAAACAGAGATAAAACTAGAATTGTAATAGTACGATTCAAATGAGCCGAACAACAACGGAACACAGAGCTAATGGCAGTCTGAATCTTGTGTTTTGGATATTTTTTGACAATACTGTTTACCGCAGTACGTAGTAGTTCCTACTTATTTCCGGCAGTAGATACAAATAATAATGCTTGACTGCTATTGTTCAGAAAAATCCGCCATGCTTATGCACCGATTTTCTTCAGTGGTGAGTCAGAGCTTTATTTTCTAACCAACACGTATGTGAGGCTTGAAGTTTCAATTCGTAATCGTTAAAATAATTATTTTTATTTCAGGTGCTTGGAATGACGGTCCTTATCTTAACAGCGCATTCTTACTCGACCCTGTTTAGTGAGGAAGTTTTCTTCTGTACAATTGTAATAATCACATTTTCCATTTCGTTTATTCTTCTCATTGCTCATCTTCTGTACACGATTTCTGATGACAACCTCCGCGTTAAATATTTTGTAAGTATCCTATCAAAACATTTTAAGTTGCGAATACAATTGATTTTCACTCTCATTTTTAATTTCTAATTGTCAATTTCTACCCAGGATACATGGTTTCACGTTCTAGGATGCCCTGTTGTACTAATAAGCGGGATGTTTATGTTGTCGGCTGCGCTTGATAGACCCGATCCGTTGGAGAGCATGAACAATGAAAGAGTCCTTGCAGCTGTAAGGAAAACATTGTGAAATTTTTCAATTCCGCTATCTCTGTCATTGATAAGATTGCATGCATAGTCGTAGTTTAACTAATGTCAAATAGCTTTTGTCACATGTTTAAATACCTACCTAAGCTCTAATGCGCACATAAGTCGTGACTCTAACGAATGTTTTATCAAATTCTAGTGTTTTGGAATGATCAATGGACTGAATTACGGCTTTATCGGATTTCTGACGTACAAGAAACTACCATCACTCAAACGAATAAATTTCGGGGAAGGCTTAGAATGGGAAGATCCGTTAGTCCAATCACAGGAATCCAAGAAATCTGGATTTGGATCGATTTGAATAGAAAAGTGAATGAAAATGAAGTAATGTATAGGTATAGTTAAGCAAATAAGCCAGTGGCTGCCTTAGTGCGCGACAACGCTTTAATTTAACAAATAATCATTTATTGCCCACGAATTTCGTGATCCCTTTCACTTTACAAATGTTTGTAAATAAAAACGAAAAATTTCGTATTGAATTTATACTCTCGTCTGCTAACGTTAATGAAAACCGTCATCAATAAATTAGAGCGAGCATTTCTTTTCTTACCTACACATCATCTCGTTATGGTCATTTTATTGAAATTTGTTTTGCTATACCTACTATAAATTTTTTTAAAAAAATCATCATTGTTTAATCAAGCCAAGATTTAAATCTAGCTTTAGTGAAAGCCCAACTTATTGAAGAATTGAATAGGTATTTAATTGTAATAGGTTGGTTCAAAAGCATTACGGGATTTGAGAACAACACATATTACAGTATCTCAATACCACGTAACTTCGGATGTCGATGCCGAAGAGTGGCGACTGGCGACGCCAAAGATGTTTTAGGCTTGATGTTGAGAAACGAAAAAAGAGAATTGGCTTTGCTAGTGTATATTTACCTTTTATGTGATCCATTGATGCAGAACGGAAGAAAGGCGAGTTGTTGAGAAGAAAAGGCAGGGCGATTTGATGTTTTAAGTTGACGGGGAAAACCTGTCTGTGTGAAAGAAAAAAGGAATAAAACAGTGGGAACGTGATGAGCATTCCGTTTCGTCTTTGAACTTTCTGCCTAGCATCTTGGGCTTGGTCATTGTCTATTCTCAAGACGACTTGATCCATTCATTCATCGGGAACGGGACGCTCTGCCTCCCTTTCTTCTTCACTTTCCCCATTCACTTTCTCCGTCGACCAACAACGCTCTCCAGCCGTGCGAACCAACGTATAAATCACAAGCCATTCTGAAGCTCCTACCAGAAATTTCAACGAAGAATTCAAAATAAGCAGTGGTCGCTGGGCTTTAGCTAGATTATTTGCAATGGCTGCCATTTTGAAAAAGTGGCAGATATAGGGTACGCAAGCTTAATCAGCTAAAATATTCTGTTCAATCAAAAGTTCGTATAAAGCAGATTTTTTAACACAATATTTTAAAATTTCAAAGACATTTGTTCATTAAATAAGATCCTGATTACGGTGCTTGTAGAACATGACGCTCCTGAATTATGGAATCAATATACCTATCATCGATTCGATCTGCTAATTAATTCTTCCTGACGTACTGTTTATGAGGCAAAGTGCATTATGAATGACACTGTTAATCCTTACACAATCTTTCGTCCAGCAACCGTATCCAACGTTTTTTCCCCAACATTTAATTGGAAAGTGTAGCAAAACGTAAATCAGGAATATTGCTAACACAAGCGTTTCAAACCCCACCTCCAAGAATTTCAAGTGGAATTTCACTGTAATCATGATACGTCAATCAACGAAGTATCGGTGAAAATTGTATTGACATAGGACACTCAAAGGAGTTACGAAACTATTGACGTATCTATTTATGCACGTTTGTTCGAAAATGGAAGGTACAGTGGCATATTTTCTGGAAAATTCACTTGTTCAAGCCAATATCTTATCGCTAATAAAAGATAAAAATTAGCACGTTAACTTAAGTCAGTGTCACCAGCTAAAAAGTAAAAGAGACAGAAAATAACTATTCACTAAGGTTCTCAGACTCCTGCTAAGCTGACTTATTTATCATTTTAGAATTCGTGTTTAATTTATTCATTTAAAATGAAGGTCCTGATTTGCATTTCGGTATTTGCCGTACTTGCTGTGTGTTTCGGTAAGAAAAACGTCGATATTTAAACTCGGTAGTAATACTTGTTTAAAATAGGTATTCAACCATTTAAAAAAATTTCCAGGTCAAGATGCAACCACCATAGCCCCTGAGCCAACACCTTCAGATGACTTTAAGGCAAGTTTTTAATAAAAGTACCTACTCCATTCCAGTATTATTTAAGTAAGTAGCATGGAATAATTGTAATGTATGTGTTACGTTACCAACAGTGCCCTGACAGAAACGAATCATTCCACGCAGACCCAAAGGATTGCGCAGCGTACTACCACTGTACCAATGGACTTGCCTGGCACCTGCGCTGTGCCGGAGAATTGTATTTCAATCCAGAAAACAAATCTCTGTGATTATCCATTTAATGTAGATTGCAATGCTCCAACCGAAGACCCAGAATTGGTAAGCTTTTCTGCAATCCAAGTTGCAGAACCAAAATTTTTAATAACCGACTCAACTTAATTTTAACAGCGTGGTGTCAGCATGATTGATCCTAATCCGGACTACGAGTGTGATCCAGAAAATAACGGTGCTTTCCCCCACGATGAGTTCTGTGAGCAGTATTATGATTGCTACGAAGGAGTAGCAACGCATTTTACTTGTACAGATATTATGCTTTTTGATTTGAACTACGACGGCTGCAACTATGCCCAGGTAAAATGTCCATGTAATACTAAAGATAAGTAAGAAAAGAAAAATCCGTTCAAAAATAAACACGGTAAAGTTTCAACTTTATAGGATGTCAACTGTGGAAATCGTACAAGACCAGGTGGATACCCAAGCGAGAAGCCCAAGCCCACCACGGTGACCGCTGCAACTGAAAGGCCACCATTTGATTGCCCGGAAATAGAAGGTCTCTTCGAGGATCCTCTCGATTGTTCTGGTAGGATTTGAAAATAATGCTCATGTATTTTTTTAAAAATTTTGTTGAACTAATAAGCGATTTAATTAAAAACAGGGTATTGGCAATGCTACGGAGGAAACGCTTGGCATCAAGTAAAATTCTCTATATTATCTATGAATTATTTGTGAAACGCATCAATTCTCAAAAGTATTAACTTAAAATTTTTATACTCCAACAGTATTGCTCACCAAAACTCTATTTCAGTTTCAAATCACAGGTCTGTGATTATCTCGCCAGCGTTGACTGCGGTAAAGTAGATTTAGCTATCACTTACATGGAAACTTTGCTTGTTTTTAAAACACTTGTACTGATCATGCGATATTTCTGTTTCAGGTGACAGAGTAAGTTGAGCAACAGTGCATTTATGATTACACTTTCAGACAAAATGACCTCGAAGTGCTCATATTATCTTTAGTGCAACAATATTACAGGCAATTAAGTTTTGATATTTTTTTTAGCCCATTGACCCACCCCGGAACGCAACTCTGATCAACGTCGTGAAGAACGGAAACACCTACGAGGTTGAAGATTGAGGATTTGAAATCAAAATCCAGCATTTCCTGGCATAATTTTTACACAGTTTGTGTTGAAATGCTTGAATAGCTTATCTAAGGAATCTGTGACTTTGTTGAACTAATAAATAATTGCTCATTTTGAAATTAAAACGCTTTTCTTAGCCTAAGCTTTTCGTCGTTTGGCTTAGCGAAACAACAGACATAACGCACAATTGCTGTACAGGTCATATTTTTTTTAATTTCAAATCGAAGGCATGCATATCAGATCGTCAACCTTAAAAAATACTGATTTTCAATGCAGTACATAGTACTTCTATATTATGTAATCTCAGATTGAAGATAAAGGCAATTTTATAATAAAGCAGTGCAATATAAGGCTCGGCCTGGGAAACGAATCGAAGCGTAGAGATGGAAAAGCTGTAATCGAGCTGCGACTCGAATCCGAATGGCGACTATAAAGCACGATGTACGACTGTTTAGGTGACTCTTGTCTGACACCGTTGTACAACTTTCTTGGACTTGACATTCGACTGCCTCCACCAACTGAAAAGGCAAACTTACATAAATAAATACAAGGAAGAGGGATTGGATTGAATTCTAGCTTTATAGCTGACTGAACTTGGTTCGTTTCCCTATATCAGAACCTAACTTTGCCGAATAGTACAATAGAATAGTTCTT
>VNWX01001161.1:0-16376 GCA_009869905.1 Ceratophysella communis
TTGCTCTTAGTGAATTCCTTGCTTTTGTGGTAATTTTGTGAATTTCTAATAAATTGTTGTTCAGTTTGAGAGAGTCAAATTTCACTATTCTCCAGTATTACCTATCTAGGCTGCTCCAATTAAAATGTCTTTTAAGTCGCAAACCCTTGAACTACTATTTACCTGAATTTTGAAAATTTTGGTTAGTTATATATATCCATTGCCCCAGTGATGTTGCTTAAACGAAGGAAAAATCTATAATACGATATCTTGTAGATTCAATAATTAAGGAAAAACAAAGAAAAGTAGGCGTTTTGCAGAATTACAAGAGTTATTATTATATCTATCGCGTTTAACGTTAGTATTTGGCGTGTAAATCCTAACATCGATTCTATGTCTGCTCTGCTGGAGACAATGCAAATATTTAAACATAGATCACAGCGATTTGATCGAAATATTTATATTTAATTCATCCTTATATCGGATTACTATTAACGTAATTTTAAATTGCGCTCATAGTCAGTTAATTAAGCTAGTCAATAGTCCAGTTTAAAATAATAATTGTTAGCGGCGCGTTCAACTACCAGTGAAAGAGGATATTTTACAAAATACGGCTAGGAAAATACGCTCCTTCTTTACAATGACTCGACACAAGCCAACTAGATTATCGGTTTACCTATGTAAACTGCCGGACAGATGCTGAATAGACGTAACACTGTACCAGCAATTGACAAATTAGTTAGAATGTACTTTTGTAGAGGAACATATACAAGCAGTACTCGACTTGGTTAGGATTTTAATCTGTCTTCCGTCTCTCTTTTTGTACGAATAAGGGTAAGAAAAGAAAGTGAAGTAGTGTAGGAAGTGAAAGTTTGGGTAAAGATAAATATGAGCTGTCCGAAAGGCTCCTTGGGTTTCATTGTCCTACATCGACTACGTTTACGGACAATTTGAAGCACAGAATTATGCCTACCCATGTAACACCATCTCGTAATTAAACCAAGCAGGTATTTATATGATTTGACAAGGCGGTTGTGACTTTGTAGGGTTTCAAATTTCAAATGCTATATTTGATCCTGCCATTAGACGCAAATTCCAGATCTAAATATGACTACAGTCTGTTCGCTCACGTTGGGCAACACGAGACCCAAAGCTCAATTGTTGTAGAACGGAAGTTCAGTGTACAGTTGAAAAAGAAGCTGATAGAATTAAGAGCAGTAGTGGAGAGAACGAACCCCTTTCGACATGACACGTTGTTAGATCTGCTGAAAATGGGAGCGTGTTTCACAATAAACACACATTCATGGATAAGGGCTAGTGGAAAGAGCCGGAACTTCAGTGTATGCCTTGAGTAATCTGGTTTATGAAGAAGAGCTTGGCTCCCCACCTAAACTAAATAACAAAGACCAAATTCAATTTCTTCTTCTCTTCACTCTTCTGCACCGGGGAAAGTGGAAGGATCGCGGAAGAGGAAGGAGGAAGCTCTTGAGAAAGAGCTTCTTTTTTTTTATTTCCAAAATCAAATCCAAATTCGCTGGCACTCAGCAAACCCGCACTACTGCCAGCTTCTCTTCTTGGCCAAATTAAATTAGCTATGCCGAATAAACGTAAACTTCTGCTCAACTATTTCATTCGAGTGTGAGTGCTGAGTTATGTTAAGTGGATTGCTTATTAGATTACTTGTTGAGGGATAGCATGTCTCCTCCGGCCTAGTCAATGCTTAAGATATTTCACCTTTGTTGATAGAAAGCATTTCTTCGAAATCAGTATAGTACGTTGTGCTGCCAGCATTGCAAGAAAAGCATGAGTGCCTTTTACCGGCATGCGTATATTTTAAAGTGAAATTGCATTTTCTACTTCCGACTTAAAAATTGAGACACTTTTGTTAGCCAATATTGCAATATTGAATAACAACTGCATTTTTCGATTAAAAAATTTGATTTTCCTCAAAAAGTTTCTCGCCGCATTCTATACCAGAAAATGTAATTAGAAATTCGAACTGACTGCTTACCTATTCTCGTCCTCGTTCTACATAGGAGCTACACGTGGTTCAGTCAACCACGAGTTTCCCATGCCTCTATGAACTCGGCACGAGGCTATGAATGACTGATTCAACGGAAATCCATTATAGCAGGAGAAAGAGAGAAAATTACTTATGCCAACCCAGCAGCTTATTTTCTTCCCATGATGGTCTCAGACTCCTTTCTTCTTTACTTTCAGCCAAAGATTATATATTTCAGTCAATAGCCTCTTTTTGCAACAGATTTTTTTAAACAGATCTTTTTGAAGAACCAAGAAGAGCAGCAGGCAAAAACTTCAGCAGCGTCTTGCATGGGTTTTGAGTTGGTATTGAGTATGCGGCATTATGAAGGATGTTCCTTTTGAAACTATTGATTTACCAATTACGTTTCATTTTTCTTACGTCTTGCTGATGTTAAATGAAAGCATACGAAGTAAGGAACACAGCTCTTACCCTAAAACAAATTATACATGTAGCTCAATCGTGATAGTACTCATCATCGTAATACGCCTAGACTTTTTGCAAGCCTAACTCCACAGGCAAAATTAGTGGTTTTGTTTTTTCTTTGCAAAATTCGCTTGACTAGTCTAGTGGAAGTTCTTATTGGCTCAACTGCTTTCTCCGTACAAGGACGAAGGAATCAAGTGCACTAGTACTAACGCATTAGAAGAAAGTGGTGTCTACCAGGGTTGGGTGGCATTAGCAAAGACCAAAGCACTTCGTTTTGTTAGAATATTTCATAAAATTAGGCACAGGCTCAAACTGGCTCTTAGCATGTTTTCAGATATCGTTTTGCCCAGCATTTTTAAAATTATGATATAATGTTCTGAAACAAGAGCTCTAAGCATAATATTAGGAAAAGGAAATTTATTAAACTCGCTCACAAAATAAAAGCATGTGTTGTGATTTTTTAAAAATTATATAGGAAAACTCAAGATTCTCACAAAGCTTGTATTTTCTAAAAAATTATGTAATCTATGGTATTAAGAATTCAATAGGATGCCCAGCATTCGACGATGGAAATTATGTATGCTAGGAAATATAAGCATTCTGAATTTACAACCCTGCTGTCTGCAAGGAGGACTTAACCCCAAATGTATCTGCTGTGCTCCTAGTCCTTATCATATGCTTTGTCGGAGGGTCTTGTTGGAAGTAACAATGCTCTAATCTTAAGTACAGGCTTTGCTCTCCTAATGCCATGTTACAATAGCTTGACATAGAAACCCTTCTTGTTTCTTTTATACTTACGGCCGAGGCAGATAACGAATTCCAATTCAGGGCTAGTAAATGAACTGGATACCCACTTTCATATATGTATTCGCATTACTTCACTAATCCTATTCCATTCGTTTCTTTTGTTTTAGGAGTCCAGCACCGGAGAAAGTACGTGGAGAAAATATTACAAAAACCTGAATTTGGCCAGAAGTACTCGAGACAAAAAGCGGATGAAATGGACAAGGAAGAATAATTGTGCGAGAGAAATACAATTTCCAGCTGTCTGCCTAACGGTTATGGTTTCCCATTGAATTCTCCAGCACTCCACTACTGTCTCTCTCGTCTCACATCGTTAGGAAATATTGTTATTCTCCAACTGTAATTTGTATACATACAGAGCGGTGAATGTATAGGTAACCAGGGTGAGTGGAAGGGTTGTGAAAATTTGTGACACACTTACATGGACCCATACAAGGAGACATGTCACTGGCATGGAGACCCAGTTTAGCAAAGACTCTCTACTAACGATAAGTACATCTCTCAGTACTAATACAAACTAACAGCCAGGAACTAGTGTGTTTTCCCAACGCCCAGAATTCGCTACGCAACTCTGCGTTTTGAAAACTTATACCACATTTTACTTCGTCCTCCCACACCCGCTTGCCGTTGTATCAAGTGCAGTGAGATCAAAATAGCCGCTGGTTCTGGACCGTTTTTGCAGAGTACTAGACCGCTAGTACTGGTAGCTTACTAGTGCGGGGACTATATATAATAAAAGAACAATATCCCATCATTGGAGTGGAAGACACGATTCTACAAACTCTGCCTCTGGACACGACGACGATCCCTTTTCATGGTTATCACGAGACGCGGAAGTATCTTTGGTTGGAACAGCCATCGCTCCTGCTCCAGTTCTGCTTCTGAATGAAGTGTTAAATACACAATTTCCCTATCGGAAACAGATATTTCTGCAAGTCTCTTCCATTCCCGCACCTAATTAAGTCATCCAAGTGAACGAGATCGGAGTTAAAGCCCTCCAGTGGCGTTCATGTCATAAAACATAAGTGGAACTACTCTGTCGCGCTCTTGTGTCAGTCATAAAAAGAGACAGATAAAAGAAAGAGTAATAAATATGAGGATGAAACAGAGGGCAACTGGAATGGAACACTGCAGGAAGAAATAGAAAAAAAACAAGCATACAGATGCCGAGTCATGAAAAGTGCTGCGAAATATTGTTGTGACTCTCCCATGAATGACACTAGTTGAGAGCAGGAGGCATAAAGTGGTCGTCTCTGAGGCTGAAATGTGTCACAAGAAGTCCAGTTCCGCTACTACGACTGTCTACTGTCCAGAGAGCCAAGTCCCACCACGTACTTCTGAACTACAATAGAACAGCTACGTGTGTTTGCCCGCAGACACTGAGCCGGAGACAGCTAATACGAGAGCCAGATAACTGACTCTTCTAACCCAGTCACTTACTAATACGAAAGGTAGACAAGCCTCCGCTCGCGTGCGACTAAATTGATTGAAACTTTGAGCCTCTCTGGGGCATTTGATTATTTGCTTTCCAATTTCAAAACACAACTCCCCTTTCGCTGTCAAACTCCAAGTCTCAAGCTCCACCAAGACCACTCAAGTCAAGTCAAGAGAGTGAGCAGGAAGGCCATTGTTTTTCTCGAAATAAAAAGAAAGTCTAATTAAGTCCCGTCAGGTGAGCGAAGAGACAGAAAAGATCTAATCCATTGGCACAGAGGGAAAAGTGGATGAACCTGAGACGCGCAGCTCACAATTGTAATGTGATTCAATCCCTTGCCAGTCTATAACAATAATAAACAGAGTCTTAGAGAGGCTTAGCGTCGAGAACTTTATTAGAAGAAAAGGAAACAATAATAGCTGACAAAAGGAGAAAGGTCTATGCCCCACACGCCGCTCCTTTCTTCCGTTTGACTCAACTAATAAGTTCCAAGTTGGTCTCAAGGTAAAATCCAGAGCCTGCTGCCAGCCAAGGCAAGACTTTCCCTCGTCTGTGCTTTCTCCTCGAGCCCAGCCATCTCAACCTGAGTTACTGTTTTCTCCGAAGCCCCTGGCCAACTCGGCGTACGTGTTTCCACGAGTCCACCTCGAGTTTCTCTGAAGCTCTGACCCAATGTTCCTCTGCGTGATGGGATTATCAGTGATCTTCCATAGGATGCTGGAACCGTCAGAAATAATGGGGAAGAAATCAAAGATCATTACGGCCGGAGCAATTCTTTTTACTCTCCTATTAACATCCCAGTGTCACGGTGAGTCAAGGAACCTTTGAGCACTTTTTTTCTCCTTTGAACAGGTCTATGGTTTCAGAGCCATCATTAAAATTATGTACAGGACCTCTGAACAGCGATATGCCGGAGGTGAGCCACTGCTGTTCATTTACCTCTTGGCAGCAAGGAAGCAGACGTCCTCATTAAAATGGTGTTTAACTGTCTCCACTCCATTCCATGTTTTCTGGTTAAATCAAAGGTTGAACATGTAATGCATCTTCATTACCCGACTTTTCCTTTGAAGAGGCTACCCAAACTCCTACTCAGATTACCATTAGCCTCGGTATTCAATCATTCGCAGTTCTACCTCTACGTACGCATGAACTTTTTTTTAGGTATTAAGTATACATATATAGCACGTGGTATCAACAACCTTCAAGACCACAGACGGATTCACCTTGGCATAGGTATAGGTACTCGCTTGTGTAACGTTGAAATTGAATATACCGGAGAAGTTTCGAATTTCTCGTTTTCTTTCGATAAAATTTGAGGGCTGTATGAAGCTTTACCCCTCATTTTTCCATTACTTTTATACAATCCTTTGAATTTCAGCACAACTCAGAGAATGGCTTTGAAGCCGCTAAGAGCTTAGCTTAGACTTAGACACACATGTTATTGTACAATATACAATAATATATAAGGGATTGATTTATCGATTATAATTTGTTTTCAGATCTCAGTTCTCATAGATCAAATTACCTACTCATTTTATAACATTACTTTTAAAAGAAGTTTCTAATTTCATGGCAAACGTAAAAGGATGAGTTAGTTCTGTCAAATTGGATGAAATCACAAGCCCTTACATTTAAATACGTGTACGAATTTCAAGGGATGTACGTTTTACTTCACAGTTAGCAAAGTTATATACCTGGATACGGAAACGGGCTTTTGCATGACATGCCCTTAGCGACTAAAATAATTGTCTCATTTTCATGGAACTGTTTATTTGACATTTGATTCCATACGAACAAATTCAAGGAAAATCATGCAATTAGTGATCTGATTGTTTACTGAGGTAAGCTTTGTGTTTGCTCAATACTTCAATTTTTATTTTTTTAAACCATCGTACCTCAAACACGGCTTCTCATTGCATAATTGAAACACAATCTCATTTAAAACAAAAGAGCTTCAACACTGGGAAATAGGTGAATATTTTTGCGAAAAAAACTATGTTGTTTTTAACGGAGTTGAGTAAGAAATTAATTAGTAAAGACTAAACGTTCTAAATGAAAAGCTAAAGGTTCGAGTTCCAGTACTCAGAAATTTGTCTAGACAGGACAGTTTTTACTCAGGGATTGAATAATATATTTCTATGTTGTAAACTGAAAACTTACTTGTTCCTGTTCTATGCTCCGAAAGCCTGGAGAGGTGACATTTATTGTTTTCTACCTGCTATTTGACTCGCCGTCTTTTACACGCTTTTATGGTATTTATCATTACAGATTTATACACATCAGTCTGTAGCCCATAACGAATCCGCGCATCCACCATGAACTATCCTCACTAACAGGGTGACCTAAATATATTTTAGTTACTGTAAAAGCCGAGATCTGACAGCTTACACAACACTACCATTAATCTATTAATTTAGTCGGCACTATAACCCAGACAGAGACAGAAGCGAATACAATATGTACATAGAGGAGTGTATTTGAGTCTCTAATTTAATTGACCATTGCCAACGTCCGTGATGAACTGAACAGCTAACAAGTCTTTAATTGCAGGTCACTTAAATTCAATTATCGTGAGCAATTTATATCAGTACCAGTACGAGTAGGTACGCTTTGCTAAGTAAATAGTGACAGGATTTGAAAGTTTAAAATAGAAATAGTAGTGAAAATATCCACGAATCTTTAGCTATGTAGCCGAAAATAGGCTAAATTGTCGTTAAATAAGTCAATACGGACTAATGACAAATAACACAGCCAACGGCGAATAAAGTCAACAAGGATAGAGTCAACACTGCCAAATAATAAATACAGCAAACAAGCCAATTCCGGGAAATGGTTTTCAAAATTGAACCATTGACTCGGCCTGCAAGGCAAGGGTTTCTTTCGCGTCATGACACCTGAATTAAAGCTTTAATTAACTTACAATAAATGTTAGTTTAAATGTCGTATTCTTGCACAGTTGGTTTCTGCAGCATATTCACAAAGTTCTAAAAAAGCAATTGATAATTGATACTCCAGCGTCTTTCCGCTCATGTGCCCATAAAAGGCAATGCATAATACTATCGTAGTGTTAAAGTGGAGTGACCATATACTGGAAGGTAAAGTGGTCATTTACCTACAGTAGAGCTCCAGTTTCCCATATCGGCTTGTCGCCTGTCTGAACACATCATTATTTTGGCGTGTTCCTAAACATGGTCATGAATTTGGATAAGGGTATACTCTTGTTCTGATTTCTGATGCAAAAAATTTCGCTTATATTGCTAGTATTCAAATTTTTAATGAATGATATAATTTCTAGAAAACAACGAAAAGGTAGTACCGGTTTGGATTGATGCAGACATTATATATATTAGCATACTAGTCGAGGGCCCCAATACAATTATAATTAAGTTATGAACAAATTTACTTTAATATTAATATTTCCGGCGTTTTGATTAGTTAGAGTATACGACGTGTATGTCACACACGATTTTAATTTTGATGCATCGTTCTAAACAGAATGTCTAATAAGGCAACTTTCGTAGGTAAACAGGGCTAGCGAATTTTTAAAACTGAGAAATAGGCTTTTATATGTTCAAGGTCTCTTACCATAAGAGATATTTAACATTTAAGCGAATTATAATATGTTCCAAAAGGCCAGAAATGAGATTCTGAATCTGAAAGACGGATGCCTTAGAAGCTCAAATTATATTAATTCTGAGATGATGTTTGGATTTCGGATTTGGCTTCCAGCATCAAAAGCGTAAATTTAGTTAATCTTTGCCATGACCCCCGGCATCCAGACTGGAAGTTTTATTCATTTTCGGAAATGAGTGATGTAATGAAAATTTTATTTGAGGCCCTGAGTGCGTGGGAAGGGATAAAAAAAAGGATTCGAAACTCAGCTCTGACTTGATCAAACGTGAACTGCGGCGGTAGGGTTATTAAATTATTTTGAGTTGAGGAATTAGAGGAAGTGATGCATAGGGATAAAGATATGATTTCTCAACCTCAATTCGTACGGCGGAACTTCTGTATGGAGGCTGGGCTGCTGGAGACGGAGATAGGTTGAGTTAATGGGAGACCAGCAAATCAATCTTGATTAGAAACTCAGTTTTTTCCTCGTGGGAATTGAAAGGAGGTTCTAATTTAGAGAAATGTTCCCTCTCTCCAACGCTCTTTCTCTTACGAGAAAAGGGGAAAAAACTTTCATCTCTATATCAGCCCGCGATTAGTTGGAGTACCAACACGGAGTTCTTGGCGGCGTGATTTTCTCTCCCAAATCCACGACTCTCTAGCTTTCCTTCTGAGGCTTCCGTAGTATGCGCTTCCTGTCGTTTCGTCTTGAACAAAGCCGCTTTCACTTTTCAAAATTGGTCGTCCAGTGTTCTGACGAAAATACGTAAGGTCAACATTCATTTTGAAAGTATGTTAAAGTTAAAGTTATGGAAAATGAACGAAAGCTTCTACGTTATAATATGTGACAAATGCTTGAATTTACTAAATAATACAGCGAAAAAACTGGCAGCAAGGAAGCTAACGATATGCATTTATTTGGCCATTTGTTTCCACATATTTACTTTCACTGAAAAGTTTACTTTTGATGTTGTTAGGCTTTTTGATATTGCGATTTGCAGCTGTTATGTAAGCAAATTACGCAAATTACTTCACTGTGACTACTACTATTAAACCGGACTGGGTAAACCCGAAGTATATCCGTGTAATTTAACTTGCCGAGTTTTAGCTTGATAAAATCGAACAGGCGAGACGAAAAGTGCGTGAACACGGCAGTGAGTTAGTGAAAAGGAAAGTGAAAAAGAAGCCACGACTGTGGAAATGTGGGTCTTTGTCCCTGGTTCCTGGGCCACCTCCTATCGTAACTCATAATGGTAGGAATAGCGAGGACTTGACTACTTGATCCTGGACGGTGGCGGCACTCCCACCTCCCATAAAGGGATATAATATTAGTGCAGAAAGCTTAATTGCACTCTCCGCTCATTCCCGTCATTTCTTCCCCACCAAAAACTTTCTTTGCAGACGTGGGGCGAGACTTCGACTGTCGACTGCTTTCACATTACGGATCTCCTTGCTATATAGTCCATGGGGATGTGGCTCCGAGGAAGGTTTCCGGAAACTTTTCATGCACTTTGGAAATAAACTTGCACCGACTATAAGTCAACAGCCGAGTCAATGAATTATTGTGCTTCGGCGAGTGATATGATTTTTGGTTAGGTATGGTGCAACTTCGCACTTCTAGTTTTTGTCTCCGAGGCGGTGAAAGAAATTCTATGACAAAAGGCAGAGAAAGTACAAATATATTAGGTAGGGCTATTACCGCACTCAATTATCTATCATCAAAACGTTCAACTTTCATGAAAACAATTTGACATGGTGTATTTTTAGCTCGTTCAGAGGATTGAATAGGTGAAATTTAAAATATAATGTTGCTAATGCGGCATTTTGAAATACCATATATCTTTCGTAATCTGAATCTAGTTACTTGCGTTGTGCGTGTGTAGTGTGTACTAGGCGTGTTTGTGCTGTACCAAAAGATGCTTGATTTTGTAAATAAAATGGTTTCTTCAGCATGGCTTCAGCACTGTATTTCAAATCCTGGAGACGCACAACCTATTCTGCTGAGGTAACATACTTTCAACTATTCTCACATTATGTATTATGAAAGAAACCCATTTACATTGTAGAGCTCTCAAAGGCGGTACATGGGGTAGACGAATGTTGCGTTATATTTGAAATCTTGGAGACGCACAACCTATTCTGCTGAGGTAACATACTTTCAACTATTCCCACATTATGTATTATGAAAGAAACCCATTTACATTGTAGAGCTCTCAAAGGCGGTACATGGGGTAGACGAATGTTGCGTTTCCACTTCCTTCCTTTTTCGTCCAACGTTCCGTTGCTAAGAATCCACGCGGACTTATACACACACAATTGTCTGCTTTTCTGTGGGATCCTAGGATCTTCACGCAACTGGGGTTGGATTTGGAGCTTGGATCTATTCTGTTCAGTATAAACTGCCTGGTTTTATTCATTCATTTAAGCCGCAGAAAGCATGGCTCTCAGAAATACACTAGCTTGCCTCGTCTTTGCGTACCGACACTGATGTTCGAAGTTCAGGGACTTTGGCTTAGGCTGACTCGGCTCGCACCAGCTCGGGCTAAGCACAACTTTTCAGCAACGCAACTTTTCAGCACATTTCTCTTCTCATCTCATTTACACTTTTTCTCTGAATTTGTAACAATTCCGAACTTGTAGCAATCCCAAGTTTTCCTCCGACTCCAAACTAACTTTCGTGACATATTTCGTAGTCTTGTATCGTAGAATAATTTGCAACTTAAGTTGAAATAGAGACAGATGGATGTTTGGATTTGATTTAATCTTCTTTGTATCGTTAAAATTTTACTATATTTCCGCCCGCTTCGTAAAATCGTGAATAGAATATTGAGTTAATTTCCTTTATGACGTGTGCGACTCCTACATATAGAGTCGAGTGCTTGGTAATGAACTCAACAGCAGCTGCTTACACAGTTCTTTCATTATATGCATATCCTTAGCCCCGCGAATATTTCGTGAAGAATGAAATAAGAATCAGGAAAACGGATGCGAAAAGGATTTCGTAGGAAAAAAAAGTTTATGATCCCTCAACTCTGAAGCAGAAAAAACAGACGGCAAATGGTCCTTTTATTCTTTAACGAAGCCCGACTTTACACAAGAAGTTATACACCCCAAGTTTGTTTGAGTGAGGGAGCCGAGGAGGCATCTACACCGCGTCGTGAGGTGGATGGTACACAGTTCTTTCATTATATGCATATCCTTAGCCCCGCGAATATTTCGTGAAGAATGAAATAAGAATCAGGAAAACGGATGAGAAAAGGATTTTGTAGGAAAAAAAGTTTATGATCCCTCAACTCTGAAGCAGAAAAAAACAGACGGCAAATGGTCCTTTTATTCTTTAACGAAGCCCGACTTTACACAAGAAGTTATACACCCCAAGTTTGTTTGAGTGAGGGAGCCGAGGAGGCATCTACACCACGTCGTGAGGTGGATGGTGAAAGTCGAGCCGGAGAAAGCGGACACACGTATGAATCCCATTTACAGCGTATTAAACATACTGCTACTTCACCAGCAATGGCTCTTCCACTCAGACGGACAGAGACCCAGCCAGAGACACCGGAAGATTTTTTTCTACTTTACGGACTCCGAACCCAAGAAGAAGCTCCGAAGAATAGGAAGAAAAACTTTGTTGAAAAATCCCGTTTTACGTTTTACCATTGAGAACTGTCTCGAGAAAGCGGCTGTAGAATTATATTCTCTCTCTCCCATGATTGCTATTCGAAGCCTAGCCAAGGAGTCGTGGCTAAGTTGACTAAAGCTACGAAGCCAGCCGCCGACTTCCTCATTTCTGTACGCGGTGGGAGTTTCCTCTGCTATCCATGAGCTAAAAGCTAAATTGTTTCATGGATCCATTCCTCTTACTTTCCCTTCCACACTTCCTTCTCTATTTTTTCTTCAACTTGAGCTCGCTTCTGTTTTGTCCTCGACGCGGTTTCTGCTAGGCTCTGTAAAAATTCCAACTCGCGCTTTCATAATAATGAAATAGAAAAACTCTTGGGTATGGATTACGAGAACAGTTTCTGCGTAGGGCTCTGACCAGGCTTTCTCAAATCATGATTCATACGAGTGAAAAGAAAACAGACATGAACTTTCGGCTGCCTCATGAAAGTTAAAAACATGTAAAAATCTAACAACGAGGCTTCAACTCATGGTATCTAAGGTCGATGTTATTCCGGAATAACAATGTCAGAGCGATGCATGCATTTTCTCCATAGTATCGAATACAATACTCGTGTATATCTTCTTTTCGTAGCGTTAGCGAATACTTCCAGTTCGAGATGAGCTCAGATAGGAAGGTAATGAAAATAATTTTGCAAACTATTTTGTATGGGGTTCGCACTGAAGAGCATATAACCCTGTTGAACTGAACAAAACATTATTCTTGCCTTACAAATTAGCAAACTTTCATGATCTTCGCTAAAGAAGCTTTAGCTTCTCCCTCAAGCTGGGAACGAATTCCTCTTTACAATACTTCAAGTCATTTCCTATAGCCTTCAAAAGTTTGCAGTATTCATAAATAAAAATTTATAAATTATGTACACGAGCTAATTATGTACTTGCATAACATCCTTCAAAAATCGTTGCCTAATTGCATGTTTCTTTTGACCTCGGAAAGTTAACATGAACTCTGTCAGATTCCAATTTGTAGTACCTACTCAAAATATCATGCAAAGTTTTCTTTAAATGTTCTGACGCTCCAAAAAAGTTGTATTTAAATGTAAAAGTCGTTCAAAGTTGTGCAAAGTAAAAATAATGGTTATGGAGCTGGAAGAAGTGTTCGAATACTGCATTAAAAATATTAACGGACAGAAAAAGGCGTGTTACTCCCAGAACGCATTAAGGACCAGCGGGGAAACTTTACTTCAAGTTGCATGTTTCTTAACTCCCTGTCATACCATTATTACCGCCGTTAAGGCATACACGAACATGCAATTAAAGTCACTCCTTGTTTTATGGTCTTAAATCTCAATAACAAATTGCAAGAGTCGTTAAATTTCTAAAATACCATTATTACCGCCGTTAAGGCATACACGAACATGCAATTAAAGTCACTCCTTGTTTTATGGTCTTAAATCTCAATAACAAATTGCAAGAGTCGTTATATTTTGAAAATACTCATCTTCAGTCGCGCCTTTTAAAGTTTTAAACTTGTAAAACGAACTAAATACGGAAATAGAATAGCAATTTTTATATTTAAAAAAAATTATGAAGTGCGGATGGGTGTCAAAATGCTCTGAAATAATGAAACTACGCCCCAGGACTGAAAAACTGTATTTTGAATGGTAGATAGTTTTACTGTAGCAGGCATTTCCAGTCTCAGTTTCAATGCGTATCCAATTTCTTATCCAATTTCAGTTTGACTAATGTTGTTTGACCTGGAAATAAGGCATTATTCCAATCCCGCTCTTCGCTCAGAGTCAAAAAAGTCCTGTCGCCTGAGGAATAAAAACCCCGTATAATTTGGGAATAGCTCTTTTTTTCATATTTGCATAGACCAATATGGAATAAGTACTAGAGTTTAATTTCATATATAAAAGCCTGGGACCTCGTCTTCTTTCTTCTCAAGTCAGCTATGGAACACTCAGCGGAAGGAGAGACGAAGACAGATTTAATATTTTTATGCTCTTTACTTGCATACGCTCAAAAGCAGCCCTGGCTGCTGCCTCTGTTGTCATCATCTTCATGATTGCCTGTAGCTGACACATCAATTTACTTAAAACCTCTCTAGCCAAGGCAGGCTCTCTACAGCCTCCACCTTCTTCAAAAACAAAAAAGAAAAACCTTGAGATTCTTAAAATGAAAAATCGTCTCAGAAAAGAAGTTAAATAAAAGTTAAACTTCCTGACATGCTTCTGCATAAGGTTACAAACGTCTCGATTCTGGTTGTTCATATATGCAAGAAACAACGTTGGGCCATATTAAAATGCTACTGGCAGTCTAAAATTCCATAGTTAAGAATGCATATGCCTTCTTCCATGCATGTGAAAGCCTAATAGATAATGTTATCATTATGCAAAATACAATATTTTTTGCGTCTGTCTGGGAGCAACATTTGGTGTCTGGTAGACGTTCGAATGTCAAAACACACTTCGGGCTTCCCGGACTTTTAAGCTAATTTCCATATTATGTCTTAGCCCAACGGCTTGGCAGGGTTACATGCATATAAAGTCTGGAATCTAATAAGCATGGAGATAAAATAACGGCATTCAGCATTGATTTAATCCTACTTAATATTAGCTCAATTAGGTCACAAATCCTGACAGTTGTTTCCAGTAACTCGGTAGCGGTTTCCCGCAACGTTTCTAGACCGATGGAGAAAGCATGGAACCCTGTCGTGCCATATTTTAGCATTATTTCAGCCGAAGTCATTAACGTCAAGCACCAACTACGTAAATTCCAACCGCCCAGCAATTGTTCCTTGAGAACTAAAGTGCATTACGAGGAAGAGCACATTATCAGTTTAGCCAAGCTAAAATGTTTGAGACATTACGAATAGAGAAAGCATGGAACCCTGCCGTGCCATATGCTAGCATTATTTCAGCCGAAGTCATTAACGTCAAGCACCAACTACATAAATTCCAACCGCCCAGCAATTGTTCCTTGAGAACTAAAGTGCATTACGAGGAAGAGCACATTATCAGTTTAGCCAAGCTAAAATGTTTGAGACATTACGAATTAAAGCTTATAGCTCTTCGTCGGTATTTCATCTAAGAGCTGGGGGTTTTCTTCTTTGTGTGCCAAAAGAGAAAGTGAATGATAAAATCAATGTCTTAAATTTTTGCCAAAGCCAAAGTAGTATAACGCTAGGCTAGTCTCTTGTCCATTCCTGCTGCAGTTCTTAGTGTTCCTGTTTTTTTTTGTATTCACCTCTTATCAGTGTATATTCTTTAATACTTTTTAATTTTCTCCTTGAAATAAATAGTTTTAAAAATTACTTTGGCGAATTTTGCACTTAACCTTGAAGCGACAGTGTAAGGGATACTCAGGAATTTTGAATTTTCGTTTTATATCCTGCGCAAAAATCGACAATGACGAGTTAGCACTCCATTATTCTCATTAAAGAGATTCTGTACACAAATAAATGACCTTAAAACATTACGCGACCTCCAAAATACGCAGAATTTCCTTTATCAGTCGTTTATAAAACGTCGTTTACAAAATGCATTTTTAATAATGTCAACACGCCTGAGGCTCCATAGAGCACGAATGCTCTATGATCTCATGCGTGCTGTGTTGGTTTTTGTCCCTGAGCCGCAACAAAGACAAAGGGCGACAAAGAATATGAAAAATCCCTGAAAGGAGAAAATGCTATGGGAATGAGTGAGTTAGAAAGTAAAAAGAAACTGAAGCTTCACTTCTATTTCGCATCTTTTCTCCAGATATCAGCTTTGGTCGGATTTTTATCCGCTGTCTCGTCAAACACAAAAGAAAGCTTGGAGTGAGAGAAAATTCGAAAGCTGCTCTTGAGATAACCATCTCAAATGGGATAATAATATCATTTCCTATAGGAGTTTTATCTCAATAGAGATGAAGGAGCTAAGAGGCGAAGTGCATGGGTTTGCATATGCCTCGTCCACGTGCCACTCTGGAAATTTCGTCGGCTTGTATGCCCACCCAGTCAGAGAATCCGAAGCCCATACGTTCTTTGATGTTTCATCTGAAGTGAAGGGATGAGAGAGCAGAGTTATCTACTTACAATCATGTGGTATAATGGATTCAAAGAACGAAAATCAGTAATAGCACTTGAACTAGATAAGATCGTAATTGTGGTGCCCCTCTGCAGAGGTTAAGGAGTACTAATGGATAACGCCGAAAGGAATTTGAATAATGGGTTGGCAGATGTGTGCAAATTAAAATTAGTGCAGTGTAATCATTAGATTTTACGCTGGATTCCGTATTGCTGTTGGCGAACAATGAATTATTTCACTGGCTACAGATTACAGATACAAAAGAATAATACTGTCTTTGTGCTGGGCATAGTGGGAGATAGCCGGGCACAATCTGTCTCGAAGTAGTTCAAGAATTCGGGAATGAATTATGGGGATGACAATGCCTACTTGTTTTACATTTGCTAGC
>VNWX01001162.1:0-16375 GCA_009869905.1 Ceratophysella communis
CATGAAAATGCATAGTTTAGGCTGTAGAGCTGTCTAAGTATTTTGGGCTGGGGGTCAAAAGCATACCTGAGGTGTTTTTTTTACCGTGGTGGTACGGGCTGATCAGTGTTTACCAAACAAATCAGTGTTGCATGACGGGTAACTATGGGTAACACCGGTCACTACCGCCGTACACCTCAGTAAAAATTAAGTATTTGCTTTGTTAGGCTCATACCTGTCCAATGTATTCATCAAGCGCAATTCTCATCCTTTCACGCATCTGAGCAAAGTTTGATAGATGTGAAGGATTTAGGAACCATGTTTGCTCCACCTATACCACTTATAGTATACCTGAAAATTTGATTTTTTTATTATTGCCTATTAATTACCAAATCTCTTAGAATTAAAATAACTTTTAACTAACTATTGCCTTACATGCTATCGGTAGCGTATTCCGGTTGATCTGGTCTTAACCCATTTTCTAAGCTTTTAACGAAACCAGTATTCCAATTTAAACCCGGGTATGGTACTTGGGCTAAACTAAATATTTCCTATAATATTATTCCTACGACCAAACATCAGATTCAGTTGAAAACTTCATATCCTTCAGAGACTTTATTGCCATCCATTTCAACAGTAACGGTTCCTAATAATGCCAGAAATTCATTTTACTCTTTTATTAACTTTTGCTAGATGAAAAAGTAATGTAAAATGCGACGGTTTTTGCGGAACATGGAAACCTGATTCTTTTTGGTGTAAGTACTGTGTTCAAAAAGCCTTCTCGATAGACCAAAATCAGCAATTTTCGCTATACGCTGACTTGTTAACAGTCCATTCCTTGCTGCTAAATCTCCATGAATTACCTGTTGAATTTCTCAGCTTACCCAGTTTCAGTTGTATACTCCCAAATATTTCAATGCTCGCAGTTACAATCCCAGGAATTAATTGTTAATCAAGTACTTTCAAATATTTAGGCGGACGAAAAATGTTGACTGGAATTAATGTAAACTTATTTCTACGTACCTAAATCCAAAAGATCAAGATTTCCTGTTTTCAAATGCATTGCTGTGCAAATTAGAAAAATTACACCAATGTAAATGAAGCTCAAGCAGTTCAGGAAGTGGTGGAAACGACCCACCGTTTCTTTGTTTTAGACTTATGTTAGAATAGAGATAAATTTTAATCAATTTAGTATTTCTTTTAAATGCATTCACGTCGAGTTCAACAAAATTATTTCTATACAGTGTACAGTGAGAGCTTCTTTAAAGCAACGAGTTTACTACATAAGTGCATTGTTCTTCAATTGAGTCAAGTTACACTTCTAACAAATAAAGTTCAGTTAGTTGAGGAAGTGACCTCGCTTATTCTGCTTAATTTTTTTGTTACAGTTAGCGACAATTTGGTCAAAATAAAATTGTTTTAAAGTATTTTCATGTCAATTTCAACGAAGTCAGTCTCAACTCAATCATACTGATTGTGAGATGCAAGATGCTCCACAACAACAAGCTCACCGAAAGCATCAATTAGGTTCTAATGTGTAAGAAATTGAGCACTTTACAGTTTTCTGAGAAGGATTGAACTCGCATTGGTCAGGGCAACTTCCAATTTGTTCTACTAATGTTAAAAAGCCTGAAACCATAATTACTTTCTCTTAAACAGACAATAGAAGTAGCATTTCAACGAACATGGTAACTACAAAGGTAACTCTTAGTCGTGCTGAAGCCATTTCAATAATACGCAAAACTGCAGGAAGAGTTTGTGATTTGACTGAACTGTATGGATCATTTACAAAACAGATTCATCCAGGGTTATGGTGCACTCGTAATTCTATTAAGAGTAAAATTTTATATTTTTTATTAGTGAAAGGTTTCAAGTGTTTTGCTAAAATTCCGAATTTCACTGCGTATTCCACTGTATTTACCTGTCCACTGAATTCCTCAAGTACGATCCTCATCCTAGTTCGTAATTCGTCAAAGCTCAATCTCTCAGAAGGATCAACACACCAAGTTTGCTTTATTATATTATAGCTGAAATGTATTTTTAATAGTTGCATTATTCCGTAATAGGTAGCCCAAAGCCCGCATTTCTTTTTTCGTATTTAATTGCGATTAGAGGTCTTCAAAAAGATGGCGGATAAACCTAAAGCCGATCAAAATTTAAGCAACTGAGAATTATTTCTTACATCTTTTGGGTAGCATGTTCTGGCTGTTCTGGTCTTAGTCCATTTTCTAGGCTTTTAACGAAACTGCCAGTCCAATTTAAACCCGGATATGGCACTTGAGCTAAACTGAATATTTCCCATAGTGTGATACCATAAGACCAGATATCAGATTCAGTGGAAAACTTCAAATCTTTTAATGATTCAATTGCCAGCCATCTCCACGGTAAGGGCTCCTGATAACCAAGGAAAACAGATTTAAATTTCTCTCCAATAAGCTTCAAAATAATTATAAACTTAAAATTTGGATATCCAATACGGAAACCTTGTTCTTCTTCGTGTAAGTATTGTATTCAGCAAGCCGTCTCGACAGGCCAAAGTCTGTAATTTTTGCTGTGCGTTGGCTTGTTAATAAAACATTCCGTGACGCTATATCCCCGTGAATTACCTATTTAAAATCGCCTTATATTCTAATTGAGAATAACAGTTGAAACTTTTGACATTAAAGAAGCTTGGTAGAAAAGTATGTTTTACCCTACGGCTTGCAACATATGACATTCCATTCGCAATTTCATATGCCCATTTTGTCAAATCACATGTTGAAATGGTATGGCGTTCAAGGTCGGCCAACCTTTCGATCCTAAGTTTTAACATAAAGTATTATAGCTTGAACTTTTATAAAGGTTATGTTTATATGGAAAAATGTAATTACTGTTGCGGACTTGAGCAAAATTTGTCGCGATGTTTACGAAGATAGTTTTCAAGACTTCCCAGTTCACAGTATTCAGTCAAGAGGAATATACCTAAAACATTAGGATTATATTTTCAAAAGTTTATCTAATAATTTTTTTCAAAAAACACATAAAAACCTGGAAAATACATTTCAAATGATTAGAAATTTAGAAACTAGGTTTTGACGGTAAAACCTAAATTATCAGTTGAATTCCCTTGAAAATATTGCAATTTTTTTCCTGAACGCTTAAACGCTAAAACGGAACGCTAAAAGGTTCAAACTCAAATTACACCCAAATAAAATTTTAATATGGGCACGCTGCAATTTCCAAGAATTCAGTCCTGAAATGTCGTTCGGGTTCACACAACAGCTATATCTCCGTATAGTAGCTCTGACTTCGAAAGAAGACAAGGTATCGAACTTTGACTGAAGCCTGAACTAAATTTAATGTTTTTACAAGAAGTGAATGTTATGTTTTTACCTTTTCGAAGATCTTTTGTATTTGCACCAATAATTGAAACAATATTAAATTTGCCGGTATGCGCTTCGTTTGCTGTTTTAAGACTAACGTCTAAATAGCACATAACTTTAATTTCAGATAATAATGAGCGTTGATACATTATAGAATTTTTACTTCTGGGGTTAAGTATTGTCTTAATTGCAACATCTTTACCAATATATTTCCCTTTATAAACAATTCCATAGTTTCCTTTACCGAGAATTCTTGTTGAATCTTTAAAGAATAAGAAATGAGTTGATTAGGAAATTTAACCGCAAAACCCATTATTATATTCACGTTTGTGTCACCTAATTTAAATCGACTCCAATGAATTTCATAAAGTGCATTATATGGCATATTTTCAATCATATGTAAAGTATCTTCGACATTTTGAAGAACATCGTGGTTTCCAGTTTGAAATAATGTAATTTCCTCGGTTGTTAACTGTACCTTAAATAAAGAAAATTAGAGTTAATTAGAGCCTTATATTTTCATAGTTTGCCTGCGTGCTTGCTATTCCTGGTTAACGCCATTAGGCCCGTTCCCCCTTAAAACTATATATCTATATTTCTGGAAAGGATTTTTTTAGTTCTGAAGATTCTTAACAACGAATAAAAATTTAATTACAACGAAAGTATGAAAAAAAGTGTTAGAAATACGAAATGTTCTAAATTTAAATAAAATTAAGTGGTAGGAATCGTTTTGATTAGAAATTATGGAATGAATTAAGGAAAAATTATTTGATATGATGATGTTACAAATAAATCCATCACTAGGTAGCCTGAACAACTGTCCTTTTAGACCGCTGCGTACGCCGGCTTACCGCTTTTCCCACATCCAGATTTTAATAGTATTATAAAGTTATTTCAGAATTACCGAATCGTTTTGTCGAATTTTGAAACATTGAAATACAGTCCCAAATATTATGAGTAAAGTCACGGCTACAGAAATTAGTATTATTTTCGCTGTATGACCGACAGAGTTTTTGATATCAGATGAATCAGGACTATCCTTGATCTCGACGCCAATTGAGTCTCCGCGTTTCTCGATTTTTGAGGTATCTGGAGGTATACGTATAATTTTTTTAGGTAATTATTTTCCACCCATAGTGAAAACACAATCTGTAAATATGTACAACTTACAATTGTACTAATAAATCTACAATGTTTGCCCATAGGGACAGCAAAAAGTATTAATTTAAAACCTATTGATCATATAAATACAACGTTGAGATTTTCTGATTAAAAACGTCACTGCAATGCTTAATTTTGTACCGACAAAATTAATATACTTATTGGATAATTGTAACTTGGGTTTGGTAAAAATTTCCCAGAGACTTTGGTTTACAACGTTGAAGTCTACAAGTCTAGCTGTACCGCGGCTCGATTTTAGGTTGGGTTTGTGGGGTTTCGACGGCGCAAACTGGCTTTGCAATTTCGGGGTTTATTCACTCAAGATCAGACAAATGATTGTTAATGCCAGATTACAGGTAATTCTACATATAAGTTTGAATAATTTATTGTTTTAAATTACTTGATAGAGGACATCCAAAATCTTCAAATGTCAGGGATAACCATTCCCGGCCAGAAAGCTCGCGTGGCTGAGAACAATAGACATTGCTTAGAGAGTTAGTGGAGTTCATTTTTTTCACAAAAAATTCCCAGAAAGTTCTGAGTCCGCAGTAACAGTGCCATGGATTTTCTTCTAAATGCAGGTGTCTTAGCCTTCCAAGAGGTCGAAAAATGTTGACAGGAAGAGATTTAAAATGATTCGCACTCAAATCTAGCACATCAAGGTTTTTTAAATTTCCAAATAAATTGCTTCGTAGTTCGGAGAGGTTAGACAAACTTAAATTTAGAAAAGTGAGTTGTCGGAGAGAAGGAAATGGATCGATAGATATATTAGATAATTTTTTATTTGAATCTAGAAGCAATATTGTCAACCTTATATTATATTGAAATAACTTAGGGTTGATCTCAACAAAATTATTTTCACCAAGATAAAGCCTTTCCAAACCAGTGAGTTTGCTGAATAAATTTTGGTTCAATTCTGATAAATTACATCCTGCGAGATTAAGTGTTTTGAGTCGAGGCAGCTTTGGAAATGAGTCACCTGTTAGTTTATTTAATTTTCGATTTTCAGAAAGATACAAATCTTTTAACTTTATATTCCTTTTAAATACACTCACATCAAGCTCAGTAAAATTATTGCTTCCTAGATAGAGAGTTTCCAAAGACACGAGTCCGTTTAGTAGACTTTGTTCAAAGTAAGTTAAACCACAGTCGTTCAAATATACATGAATAAGGTGAGGAAGTAGGGGAAACGAGCCAACTATTTTATTTAATTTCTTATTTGAATACATCCAGAGTGAAGTCAACCGTTTATTGTTTTCGAATATATTCACATCAATTTCAATAAAATTATTTTCACTCAGAGTAAGCTTCTGTAAAGAAGCGAGGTTTATAAATGCATTGTTTTCTAATTGAGTCAAATTACATGAGTTCAAGTAAAGTTCGGTGAGTTGGGGAAGTGAAGGAAAAGGGCCAGAGATTAATCTTCTTAATTTTCTATTTGAGTTCAAAAACAAGTGATTGAGTTTGACGTTGTTTCTGAATATATTTACATCGATTTCAAGAAAACTATTTCCTGACAGCTTAAGCTTCTGCAAACCAACGAGTTCAATAAACATATTGTTTTTTAACTCGGTCAAATTACACGAGTACAAATTTAATTCGGTGAGTAGAGATAATGATGGAAACGGACCACCGGTTAATTCTTTTAATTTCTTATTTGAATCTAGATCTAGTCTAGTTAATTTTATACTGTATGTGAACATGTTCACGTCGATTTCTAAGAAATTATTTCCATCAAGACGAAGAACTTCCAAAGCAGCTAGTTCACTAAATGTATTGTTTCTTAATTCAGTCAAATTACATGACTCCAAGTAAAGTTTGGTTAGTCGGGGTAGCGATGGAAATGGGCCTCCGGCTAATTTACTTAATTTTTTATTTGCATGAATCCATATCCCAGCCAGTTTAATATTGTTTTTAAAAATATTCACATCAATTTCAACAAAATCATTTCCAATGAGCTGGAGAATCTCTAAATCAACGAGTTCACTAAAAGCATCGATTTCAATTATCTCAATTCCACATGCAGCGAGTTTCAATATTTTTAGGTTATTCATGTTGGCTAGGGCAAGTGTATAATTATAAATAACTGGTATGTTACTGAATTGAATTGTCAAACTCTGTGCTTGCATGTAAGAAATTAAAGGAATTTTCTGAAGTTCAAAGCACTGTACAGTTTTCTTTGAAGGATTGCACTCGCACTCTTCTGGACACCTCACAGATTTTTTTACAATTGCTGACAATGACAAGTCTGTAGCTATCACTGAATTTTGCGGGTACACTAACAGAAATAGTAAATGACTTATTACTGTAGGAGTGAAAGTTATTCGTACTGAAGCCATTTTGGTGAAATTCTAAATTGCAAAGAAAATCTAGGATTTGATCAACTATCCCGGTACCTGGAGGTATAAACCAGATTGCAGTAACTTTTTAGTAAAGGTAGATGCTGTATTTACAAGCTTCGAGTATAAAAAACTTAAGGCTTATGACTTCGGTACAAGGAAACTGAGAACTCAAATATAATCTAATAAAATTAAATATTAATAAATATAATTGATACAGTGACCTTGGGTGAAACTGTAGTTCTTATTTCCTTTCTTAGAACGCAAAAGCGACGAAGAATCGTATCTTGGAGGAACAAAAGTGGAGCATCCTGAATTTAAATATAATTCTAAGAACAGATAATCGTTTGGTGAGTTTTATCAGCCACAGATTCTATTCTATTCAGATTCTATTCAGATTCATACAATAACTCCGCCAGTTCAGTTCAGATTTTACTTTCCTGGATCGGCTGTGGGCATGGGCTGTGGGTGATTACTATTACATCATCCCTTATACTGATTACGAGAAAATGTCCGTGTAGAGTAACTAGAAAAGTGATACTGAGTCGTACTGAAGCCATTTTAACAACATACAAAACTGCAATCAAATCTATGCTTGGAACGTATAAAGTATATTTTATTTAGAAGGGTGCGCAAATATATATATATGTAGTATTTCGTAACTTTAAAGGAAAAGTAGCGATCAGATACTTTAGAAAACCAGGAAAAAGAAACTTAAAATTTGTCTAGTGAAATCAGAGCTGAAGAGCTAATCAGCATCCTGTGAGGTGAGGAAGCTTTGGTTTTCATTGTTTTCTTGGAACATTTAGCGATATTTAATCGAAATAACTTTTAATCCTTCCAAAAAAAGGCATGCCAATTTTCTTGGACTTACGTCGTCCCTAAGCTATGTGGCATAACCTGTTCGGAAGCTGCTTGTTTATCATAAAAGTACTGTGCTATTAACTCAACCAATTCAATACTTGTTCCGTGCGCAATGTAGATGCAAATAATTTAAGACGTCTGATCTTGAGTATTTAATATTTTGGAATTTCATCATTTTATTTTATGACGCGTATTACCTAGTAGAACTGTGAAGTATTTAGTAACATTAAAAGCTCCTTAAATACCTAATATATTCTTATTTAAATTATTCTAAAACATTGAAACATGCAAGCCGTACAGTTCTCTATATACCCAAATTTTATAGTAGGTAGCAGGAAACGCGATCGGCAGTAAATTAGCAATTTCTCCTAGTAATAACTGAACGAACAATGGCTGGAGCTGAAGACAACAAATAACATTGGAATGAGATCCGAAAAGTAAAAATGAAAATAAAAACATAGTATTTTTTTTCGAAAGAGTCTTCACAGATTTTCACAAAAAAATTCAGGAAGCATTTCGTATAAATCATAACTTAGAAATTCGAAAAGGTCACAACACAGTAGTTTGGCTCAATTAGATAAGGTCGATGTAACATAAAGTAGTCTACTAAATAAAGCGTAGAAGTTAGAGGTATATGGCAAGGTCGGTTCAATACTTTCTTATGGGACAGAATCTCCCTAATGCTTAGTTTTAGCTTACCCATCCAATCACAACGCTCACAGGGTCGCTCACCTCGATGGCTTACATTGGAAACAATGTTCGACCATTACTGACCTCAATCTTTACAAGAATGACCTTTAACTGATACTGGCCTGTACATGCTCAATCATTATGTAAACACGCCTTGACGGACTTTCACCATCAGTTATACTCCACCCTGACCTTGACTTTTAGATTTCCAGTAAAGTACCCAATAACAGAACTATAAATATTACGTCCCTGACAAGCTTGTACATTTACATTAGACTTAGGCAGAGTTATTTACAGTTGATAGGCGGATATACCCTAATTACTTGTGACAAAACAACAGACTCATTTAACAAAAAATCTTATATTTGTGTAAATACGTTCTTAAGACCTTAGATTAAAGAGCAGCTTAGCTTAATCATTTTATTTTAAACTTATACAATATTAATATCTGGTTAGATTTTGGAATATATCCATACATACATGTACATCACATCTTATGACTGTAGACTCTGGCTCAGTAGACTCAAAGGATAGGCCAGAGGGGATAGCATCCAACTATCAACTGACCTTAAGTCTTGGCCGTTTGACCTTTTGCTTCCAAGCCTTGTCCATTTCTCCTAAACACCTGAACTGTCAACACCGTAGCCCCAATAGAAAAGAAATGAAGCCTTGTCCGTCTTTCTGTCCGTTAGTTTAAAATCTCATTATGATCCAAGCTTACATGCCTACAGAGGTCCTTCAATCAGCTCAGGTCAAACACCTTAAAATTAGGTAATTAAATACTTACTGACTACTTCTAACATACAACTACTATGTACACGCCCACACAGCCACACAGGGAAAAATAATACAATTCACTCACGTCAGGCAGGAACACCAAATTGAATCATTTTTTGGAATTGCGAAGCTTGACGTTAATTAATCAAATGTGCACTGCACGTGCGGAGTATGCGATGACGCACTTAAGAGCTATAATTAAAAAATTTGGGAGGTTAACGCCAATTAGCTCTCTTACTCGGCACCGCTAGCACTGTGTACATAAAGTTTACTTTATTAGTGATAATTTAACCTAAACTTGCTATAGTTTAAATTCTGGCGCTAATAAATAAAATGTCTGCTTAATACTCGCCCCATCTCTCTTTCTCTTGTGCCCAGCATCTTTAAAATCATTTACAAAGTCCTTTCATTCGCAGCAATACTTTGCTCACCAGAACCGGCCTGCATAAAATCATAGTTTGGAATTCTGAGTAGAAGCTACCTGGCGGTATGTAAGTTATTACAAAATGAAGGTTAACGCAGTTCAATCGGAATCGGGCATACTGTTTTGTCGGAAAACACATACGCTCTAGTAACTTATGACTCGACTCGGCTTGGGATAAAACAGATCTGACCTGGGTCTGATCCTCTTTCAAACGACACTTGCCGCAAAAGCTAACGCAGTTTTGTATCCCTCACGCGTGGGCATAGTTGACCTTGAAGGGGACACGCATGTCCCAATGCGAACCATTGCAACAAATGCAGTACGAAAGGCAATGATGGAATATGTCACTGCGGAATTAGGCGATGTGCGGATTGGCATAAGGCTGAAGCCCGGCCTCCGAGTCCCTATTGTCAGTAGAATAACTTGGTTTGTAGCCTATAGAGTTAAGAGTTAACATTTGAAAAATTTGTGCCGGCTCAGAAGTGGGCCTTGCTTCAGTTGTGCCGACTTGACTTGTCCGTGCGGTTATTTTTAGAAACAGAATGTGAGTTGACCTATTGACTCGTTAAATCCATCTTGGTGGGCCGAATGAGAAAGTTAGCTTAGTAGCGTCGTCTTAGTTAGTCGAGAGTTAAAGCATTTAGAATGGGTCACTTTAGAGTCATAAATTTTAGTAGAGCCCACATCCTCTCAGGTTATTGGCTATGATGACATCAGTGACGGCGTCGAAGACAAATTGGATATTCGACGTGTCCGTGGCACAGGTCATGTGACAGTAGATCTCCTTCGTGGTCGACTTGTTCTTGGCTTCGAACTGAGCTTGGATGTATGCCGCTGCCTCTCCGTACTCTTGCGCTCCTGTAAGATAAAAACAACATTAGATTTTCAATTCTAGAACTAGAACATTTTTTAAGCTTTTTCTGATACATATTCCGCAAACATTAAACGTAAACCCACTTCAATAAAAATCGTATGTATGATTGTGATTTTTTTCCATATCCTAAAATTCGGATCTAAGCTCACGAAATTGGAATTTCGTCGGTTAAGAAGGATTAAGCTCAGAGCCTATTTATATCATCTCGTCAAAATAAACCAACAAACACAAAACACAATCCCGCGAATGTGCTTGTGCTTCAACCAAGATTAAGCTATACGTGTGTCAATGTCAAGCAGTTTATTTCGATTTCGACTCCTAATGCTAATAGGTGAACACGAACGCATATTTTAGGGATTGCATTATTATAGACACGGACTCGGGTAAGAATTGAGGCCCAGTCCATTCCGGTGATTCAGGTGCTTAATTCGAATTGAAAGGTGGAACATAACCCATTTTGGAATCGCCCAACTAATAGGAAATTCGCTCGATGGGCTGGATAAAAGAACATCTTCATGTGAAAAAGGTAATATTTTGAGTTCGTATCCGTAAAATAGGCACCGCTACGTCCGGCACCTCTAATCCATGTAATACACATCAAAGGAACAGGGTATTGACCGGAGGCCATTGACGGAAGCCAATTACACTCGTATAAATAAATTCGACAATATACTCGCCAATTTGGGGTAATATTTGCTCATATGTTGCATATCCATCGCTTTCTATTTCATCCATTAATCATGGTCTCCTTTGTAGGCGTTACCTGGTTCGTATCAGTTATCGTGATTTTACCTGTATATTCCGGGAAGCAAATAGTGAGAGGAGACTTTTTGATTTTTTCTTCGAAGAGATCCTTTTTGTTGAGGAAGAGAATGATGGAGGTGTCCGTGAACCACTTGTTGTTGCAAATGGAGTCAAACAATTTCAAACTCTCCTGCATCCGATTTGTCGTCTCGTCCTCGTGCAGAACCTACAGAGCATTCAGCCAACAAAGTCAATTAAATACTTATTCTTGCACGAATGACAACGTAAATTGATTGCTTTTACTCGCTACACTAGCACGTGACGTACCTGATCATACTCTGACATAGCAACACAGAAAATAATGGCAGTCACGTCTTCGAAGCAATGGATCCATTTCTTCCGTTCCGACCGCTGCCCGCCCACGTCAAAGAGCTTGAAATTGAGATTCTTGAAGGAAAAGTGAACTTCGACTATGCCTGTGGTTTTCACACGTGTCCGTAGAATGTCCTGCTCCGTGGGCTGGTAGTCCTTTGCACCCAGTCGGTCAAGGTCGTCCAAAAAGCTGGAATAAAGAACATCGTAGGAGTTAATCACGTTATGAGCTACTCTGCATATTTCCTGTTTAGTAATTGACTTACTATTTGGCCGAATCATTGAGTTGATACTCGTTTGACCGTCCGAAGCACTCCTGAACTCCATGGTCGAGCCAAAGCCTCTTCATGGCGGCAAGAAGTTCTTCAGAAAAGGGCTCCGTGTCCTCCATTCGCTGAATTACATCAAACACCATCTTGGCATCCGACTGAAACCCACGCAACAAGAAACATCAAAGTCAGCATTTCCAAACATCAAACTCCACCACATCAATACTTCTAATCCTAATCCTGCATTTTGACGCAGTAAACTCTAGTATAAACCCGAAATCCTAAAATTATGACTCACATATTCTGAAACCTGAGCCGTGGGTGTGGGCTTAATTGCATTTGAAGATCGATAACCTACAACCTACCTACCAGCGTACGCTGTGATATCAGTTTTCAACCACGTGCGAACGTCAAACGTCATAATCGTGACTAATCAGCTCTCGAGCAATTTCGAGCATGTAGCTACTACCGACGTAGTCAGTCAAGGTGTATTCGTAAATCGTAACGAAGAAAGCAAACAGGGACAGTTCCTGTACACGTCGCCCAGAAAACACGGAAAACAAACTCAATGACGCTTCATGCCAGATTTCTATTTACGTAAATTCAAGGAAAGGCCAGCACGGCCGAAGGAAAGTGCTACTTAAGATGTCGAGTGACAGGATAAAGAAACGAAAACTGAGAACCTTGTAACCAATTTCATGAATGAATGAAATGCTAGCTTGCGTACTCATGGAGAAAAATATACTTGAAAGATATCGAATGTCCAATTAAACGCGCGGCTTATTGACAGTGTCGAAATTCTTTCATTTCACGGTATTACAATATAACGCGGATGTCAACGGTTTATTCCTTCAGGTTTCAGGCGTAAAAATTCCAGGAACTTCTTTGATCTTCTTTTGGCTTACTAATGGTGAAATCAGCTTACATCTCTATCCCGAATTTAAACCGATTCCCAGGTATTATCGACTTACGCTCACTTCCCGTTCATTATTTCCAAAGTTGATTCCCAGATTGGGCATTGCTCTCAGAATGGCGACAAGGGATTGGATGGTGTTGCTGTAGACTACAGGGCGATACTGTTTGAAGTCTTCAGATGTAAAACCACTCTCGTGAATAATTCTAGAAAGTAGAGAAAAATTAGCATTTTATTAGCATCGGATTATTCAAATGCTAGTAAGTACTATTTAACTTGACGCTTCCAGGTTCAGTTAAAAATTAAAAATAAACTCGGTGTAATTAAAGGCATATGCAGATTCGTTCCGAAATGTAAACCTTCAACGTATTTTATTGACGTAGATTTTAGATTTCTCTGAACAGGTAGAATACGGGTCAGCGGCCTCAATAGCAAATGACGAAATCTACAGGAGAAGGCCAATAAACAACAAACAACGTCCACGTCACGCCAGGATTTCAGCATGCATCAGAATCAGAACCCTATACCCGAATTAGAAGCTTGCAGAACTGAACTTGAGGCCCACTTTATTAATTCAACGCCGAAACGACTACCATGAATAACAGAAACAAAGGGTTAGGCTCATACATAATTCGATTAAAAACCTGAATCCACCCCAAATCATCAAAGCTGAAAGGCCGAACATCAAGCTCGTGAATGTTCAGAATGGCATTAGATATGCCAGAAATAATAGATGATTACTTAAATTCTTCATTATTTTGCGAATTTCCAGTAGATCCTAACAAGCGTCAGCACCTCGTATGCCGAATAACTCGATAATCGAAATTCCTGACTTTTGAATCGACTAGAGAGTCAAGTTCCAAGTTCATGGATTGAGCGTGTTGCAATTTATCGATATCGTCCATGTGCGCATTTCATGAGTTTATCTAGTCAATTCTGACCGAGATACGAACGTGCCAGAGTGTGTTAGGTAAAGCTAACATGGCTACTTGTTGATCTTGAACTTAATTGAGATCCCAAATGGCATGAAAACAGTACAAAGCTTAACCTTAACCTTTACGACTAGTCTGGATAAATGTAGGACAATAATGCTAAAAAGCCGATCTGGTTTTACGCATCAGAGTATTTACAATTGAAACCGCAGTCAAGATTCGAGATTCTCAGGGGAGTTCTGAATTCTAAGCTCCTCAAGCTTTGCCCTTCAACTCAAAGAGCGTGTCTGATTTCCAATCTTGAATAGAAGAATGAGTGTCTGTCTGGCTTCTGTTTGTCATGTGAACACAAGGAGCTATTAAATATTTACGTTTCCTGAAGGCTTGGCACAATTTCGAAGGGAACTCGGACTTCCAAAGAGTGAAAGTGACCACAACGCGATGTGGCAACGGTTTCTTGTAAACCGTGTAAATTTTAAAAAACGAAACCGCTTTGGGCAATTTATCTGAAGCGAAATTTGTTATAGGTATACAAAAATAACATGAGAAATTCCGTACAGTAGAGCTAGCGCTTGTCTACAAACAAAATTTTGTTTGCAAGAGGGACCCCCTACCCGAGACCGAAAACTTAGCAAAGCGGAATTCAAGTCAGAGCCAAAGGCGAATTGAGATCCAGACAGAAGCATGTGCGGAATACATCTCAGCCAAGTCTCAGCATCTCCCAACTTGACATTTGACCTTTCTCTTTCCGCTTTCTCCAAACTCTCCTGCCTGCTCCGCATGCACACATTCAATGTCACACAAGAGACTCAGTATGTGCTACTAGCAGCTCAGGAGACTGTAGCTGCTAGCAGCCTCAGCGATCTTATTATTGAATCTCATTTCCTATCCGATTTTGGAAAAAACTTTCCGTTCCACTTTCTTACTCCCACACCCAATTGGCAAATGCAGCATACAAATATTTTGCACTAGCTTCTATAATTTATGTACTTGGCCTCGGCATATTGTACCAGCATTAGGCAAAAATACTTCAAAATTAGAACGGTTTGGTACGGCTTCAGGTGGGAATACAAATTGAAAATGCGCCACTCCCTACCCTAATGCCCAGAAATTTATAAACAGCAAGCTTGCACTGTTGCCAAACTGAACGAAATCTTAATAAATTATTGGAAAAGTTCCCTGATTCCCGGAACCATTAGAAGCACCGGAGGAGAGCTAAGAGCCATAAGATGTACTCTACGGATGTTTCTGGTTCCAGGCAAAAGCAAGGACGAGAAAGCCAAGGAAAGGAAATCCCTGGATTAGTATTATTAGGAAACTAATGCTTCCCTGAATTTCGTGGTAGCTAAGCTCTTGGCGGACGGTGCTTCCGAGAAGGAATTTGTCTCTGATTGAACAGAGCTCTTTCTCCAGAGACGCTCTCTATTATTCAGGAAGGAGGAAAGAGCCAAACAGAGAAGTAATTACAGCTAGGCAAAGCCTGAGATTGAGATCATCGACCAAGGCAGCAGAATCCAATAGTAACTGCCAGCTTCTCGACCCACCCTGTACATATCTGACCTGACTGCCATATTTCCAGGAATCGCATCTCCCCAGCCTTGCTTCCAGCTCTGAGTGTCCGTGTAATTGATGAGATTAGGATGAGCCTCCAGATTTCCATTGTCCCAATTGACAGTGAAAGAGCTTTTATCTTTCCGGTCTGCAGGAAGCTTTCAACCACGTGGCGAGCACAAAAGGCCGGCCGCCATGCTGAAAGCGATAGCACGGCTCCATTGCCATCACTAATGGGCTTGACAGGTCTTCATCACAAGACTCCATAGCATTCAATTCATCCGAATTGGAATTGAAATTTCAGCCTAATTGAATCCGAAGCAGGAGCACCAAAAAACTCAAGGTTACGTGCTATTTCCCAATAGTCCGACCTGATTAGACTTCACAGGCATGAGCCCTCCACTTGTCATGTGAAATCATAATCAAATCTCAATTTTGAAGCCTGCTTCTCGATCCGCGGTAAAATTAGTCTCAAGGTAAAATTGATTTCTGCACGGAGGGCTGAGCGTCGGGAATTCGGGGAAACGAGACGGCGGCGGCAATGCCTGACGCTGAGCCCACAATCATTTTTTCATTAGGCCAGGTTGATTCATGATTCGAGGTATAGTCCAGTAATTGCTCATTATTTCGTTCAAAATAGCCGAGCGGCCTTTGAAATCGATTACATGCTAATTAGCACGGGGATCCAATTACAGCTTCAGCCCTGCTTCTAGAAGCACAAGGAAGGGCACGCTGACTCCTTTCGCTTTCCCGTGGTAAATGCTAATGCTTCGCTAATATCTAGAGCATGTCAAGGAGAAGAGCTGAATTAGAAGCATGCTCTTCGTAAACACTTTTTTGTGTCGAACGGAGATGAAAGGCATGGTTTTTACTGTAAGTAAAAAGTAAATGAAATGCAAATACGTGCAAGGAAACTCAAGTTCACTTGACGCAACTCAACATGCTTCGAATTTTCAATTTTCATTTCCAGCCAAGCTATGACAAAATGTATTCTTAGCATTTAGTATTAACCAGACATGCACGGGAGCCCTTTTCAAGGACAGGGTGCCCAATCCCAGAAAAAAAACAGGGTCAATTTTTTGGCGACTTGATTTTGAGATTTAGGGATATAGAGTACTTAAGCG
>VNWX01001163.1:0-16374 GCA_009869905.1 Ceratophysella communis
GAAATTGGCTGTAACATAAGGTGTCCGTAGAGATCCGTTTGTAGTTCTTTGGAAAAGCGCTCGTTCCCCTTTTCTTTCCTCCTTAATCTGATGACTCTGATGTTCATTTGATTTATTTTCTTCATTACCTCACAATTTGAACTCTACCGAGCCTTGAAAATCCTTGTAAAATAATTTCAGGTAATGCAATAATATCAGTTTCCATTGTGGAAATCTTCTTTTTCTTTTATTCTTTCTTTCTTTCTTCAGTCTCTAGCTCCTAAAGTTGTTAGCCTTTCCCCCATTGAGACTACCACTTTACACGTTCACCCACTTCCTCCGCATTTCTCTCAAACCTTATGGAATCTAAACTAATTTCACAACCTTCTGCCTTACTTTTTATACTTCAAACCTAATTACAGCCCAGCAAAGGCAGACATTTATTCACTTGTGTTTCCGGCAAATAAAGCTAATATTTCAGTTCGTTAAGCATTCGGTAGATTCTTTCTATCAGATTTAAATCTTTTTCGACATAGAGACCAGCATAGAGTCTTTATATTTAGCATTTCCCCTACCGCCTTCAAACCCTGGCTACGAGTAAAAGCACTCGAGTCCAGAGACTTTCGGAATAACAACGGAGTGAGCTCGAGTCCGGACTTTCTCCCCTCCTCGGTTTCCAAAACTTGCTATAGACGTGCCTATAATTCCGAGATAGTCTTTCATCATAATGGCTGCGAGAGGATAGGACAAAGTCAAAAAGATTTTTGATTCAGAGCTGAGAGAGAGAGAGAGATGTGATGCTAAGTCCCCGGGTTTTCCGTACACAGCGGCTTCCAGCAGTGTAGATATCCTTTGGTCTCCAAACCCATCCAGAAGAATGAGCGAAGAGAGGGCATAGTCCGCAGCAGTGGCGTCTCAACCTCTTTCTGGAGTTAGGGCACTTCAAAACTCTCACAAATATTATCTTAGAAGGGCTTTTAGGGCTTGGGCTTTGTTAAAATTTGGTTACCGCTCGAAGTCTAGTTCACGAAAAATCAGTAATTGATTACGAAGAAAATTTCGTTTGCGTACTCCCTGAATTTTAGTAGGTACATCAGTCTCCTTTGCTATTCAGAAATCTCATTCAATTTTATATCTTCATTATTAAGTGATTCTAGAGTTACAAATTATCTATTTGCAAAAATTTTAAGATTTATTGAATTTCGGGTGAATTCGGAGTAAAAGCTAACTACTGGATGTAATGCCTAAATATAGGAATATCGAGTACAATTACCCGAGTTTTCATTCAGACTGCCCCGTACCTAGAGCGCTTCGAGACTACTGTAATACAGTAAAGTAGGGTCGACAGTTGACACATCATTCGAAGCTGTTGTGTTTCTCGTTAGCGTCGCCACTGGACGAGGAAAGAGGACAGAGTCGCGAGAAAGATGAGAGGCTGTTGAAACTCTTCGTCATGTTCTGAAGAATCCAGGAACTTTTTCCCCGTCGTCGGTGTTGGTCTCTCCCTTGGGAAACACACCGTCAAATGGAAGGCCTAATTACAATTATCTGTCCTATCACAGTGCTGTGGGAAGCAACGCTCCCTCCCTCTTCTCTCCCCACTTTGTCTCGCCCAGCAAAGCTCCAACAGAGTTCCAGAGACTCACCAAATGTATCATGCACTCCGATAAAATCCTCACTAACTCTGAAATTCTGAAGTCCAGCACTTCAACGTCAAGCCTCACAGTTGGATTTGAAATTACACAATGTGAAATTTAGGAGAAAGCAGAATGACAGGTAAGTATGAGTTGCACACAAATTACTGAATCCAAATGATATATTTAATAAAAATTTGAATAACAAATTTCGTTCTTTTCCCCTGACTGGCTGATTGTCTAAGAGATCAGTACGAGATTTTCAGTTCGAATATCGAATTACGAATATTCGATTAAACAAATATGCATTTGGGAAACAGCGACACCTTTTAAATAATACCTGAATGCTCGAAAAAACCGCAATTGGGTGAATAATATACATTGCGCAACTCGTATAACGTTTTTAGTTACAGCGATGGGCTATGCGCCCGTTACGCGGTTGAATGAACTTTCTCCAGTGAAAGCAGTACCGCTGAAAGTATGAGAGCCGGTACCCGTAATATTTCCATAATTTGAAGTTGATCAAACCCACCGGAAACCCAGAAAACAGTTCTTTGAATATAAAATACTACTTAAGAATCCAATTGAACCAGCATTTTAGTAAGATAAGCACATTGTTTGACCCAATCAACATCTTAAAGTGCTTCCTACTTTCTCCCTTAAAAGACTAAGCATTAGCATCGGAAAAGCAGCCTCTAGTTTAATAGTCTTGAGAATTTTGCGTAACTAATGTCGCTAGTGCACTTAGCTTTTACATGTTATTTTCCTGCTCAAAATGGAGAGAGAAAGTCCCCTTGATGTATCATCTCTCTCTCTCTGTCTGTTCCGTAAAATACTCAATTCTACAGTTTGTGCAGAAGCTCTTGAGTTTCAAAAGTTCCGTTGTATACATTTTGAATCCACTCTGTACAGCTACGGCTACAAAGTTGGGACGACACATAGTAGAAACTACTCATGTGCCCTATGGTGATGGAAGGTTCTTCTAGGACAGATAGGGATGGGCTGTGCTCTCTATTCCCAAAAATAGAGTCCATATAAAATAAAACAGAGCTTTTAGCATATAGGCAAATTAGATTTGGAACGGCAAGCTTAGAAATAATGGAGGTTTGCATGAAAGCCTTTTACTTCTATCATGTACTCAAATGATGAGGGTATCCCTGCTCTCAGAGTCAACAGCAAGAACGTACCGAGAGCTCTCCGCAGTACACTTTAGATTACTTTTTTCCCTTCTTCCATCATAACCTGCATTTACTTTCTACTTTCACGTCCTCAATATTTTTCAATTTCCTTTTAGCCTTCCTCTCTCCTTCCATGTAGTCATGGAGCTTCACGATGCTCGTATCAACACTTTCTACGACAATTTCTATACGTGATAATAGGTTAGCTAAGCTTTAGGTGAATGCATAGCATTTCAACTGTGCCAATATATATTGCCTCATAAAAGTTAAGTTTGTTGATTTTCTTTGGTTATCTAGATCAATACGAGGGCCCATTTAGAATACGCTATAATAAAAGATAAGCGATCTCATATCGAGCTATTACTTTCTAGAATGGCGCTGTTATTAAATGGTACGACGACGAAATTTCATGCAAAATGACCCGAATTTCGAGTCAAACCAAACCGGACGAATCGTCCTTCATCCGCACTTTGGTAGAATGCTTCACTTTTTTCCGTGGCATTAAAAACTCTACACTTTAGTATTTTTTCCAGGAAACTGAAAGAAGCCTTGCGTCCATCAACCCAGCAGGTAATCCTCTTCTACCTTGGAAACGTCTAACCTTGTTACATCTCATCCTCCTTCCCGAGGAACTCAAGTCATTTAAGAAAAAAATTCGCCGCTTCGAGAAACAAGAATTGTCTCATTTCCTTCAAGCAGCCTCGTTTTGAGATGAGCTCTACAAAGTATGTATCTTGTATTTTCTGTGAACCCAAAATGAAAGTTTCCGCTCGTTGCGCAGCAATCCGCCGTGAACATTAAAAAAAAAAGTAAAAAAATCCTGATCCTGATGCTCTTAAATAAGATGTATTCATTAAGGTGGCATCCTGAGCTGTAATCTAGTTTTTCTAGGAACATCGGTTCGGGGAAAAAAATCTTCCAGTTTAGAAATTAGGGGATAAAAGTTTCGACTTCCGAAAGGGCCGACAATCGAAAAGAGTCGTACTGTTTGGAGATGTCCGGGATTTTTCTTCCTGCTTCCTGCTGGGGTACGAAAATACAGAATAAGTTCTCGTTTCGCCCTTCTCTGATTTAATTATCGGTTGATTACGGAGCGAGTACAGACAACTTGATCTCCCTCTATGCATACTTTTTCAGTAATTTGAACTGTTATTGTATTCCATTCTGAAAAAAAAGGAAATTGTCGCGAGAGAGACTTCATCTGTTTTTATGCACCAGTCCCATACAAAATTGACTGAACATAAAGTTTAGAATTCAATTGGAAATTGCGTCGACCGGCGGAAACCCAATGAACTAAAGGGTCACAGGTAATAAAAGCTGAAAAATATGCTAAAATTCATAAATAAGTATTTCCTGAGTAAGTACGAAGATCAATGACATATAAGATTTATACTTAATAATAAATCTACTATTTGATTAAAAAAATACAAAAATGTGAACAGGAATCTCAAAAACTTCATTGTGCTTATCAATTTGCGATTTGTTCAATTAGAGTAGATTGGACCCGCCTTTCAAGCGTCATTTTAGATTATTGCAGCAGCTAAAATTCCAGTTTAAGTTGAGAATGCTAATGCATAATTTAATTCCGATACAACGCGATAGGTAGAGGTATCTAACAAATAGTTCCAACATTTTTCAGTGGCAATATGTATTTAAATTAGCCAAGGGTGTTTGGAATTGAAGTACTGTATGCTCGTATGCTCGAGTTTTCAATTTTCAATCAGAATTTTTGAGCCGAGTGTCAAGGGTGAGAAGCTCATTATTCAAAGTCACCTATTTTCCTATTACAGTGCCCTGGCTCGGGATACAGGGAGCTGAACCCAAACCCTCTGCCTGCCTATAGGATTCGTCAAGTAGAATCTATTCCGATCTCAATCAAGGGGGAAGAAGATGAGATGAAATTGATATAATGGAACAACCTCATCTCCCAGTCCCTCCTTGTCATCATCTTCAGTCGAGGCGTATTAGTCCTTCTCTGTCCCTTCGTACTACTAAATGCCTATTTATATTCATTGCTATTCCATCATGGAACGCTTCATCTTTAGGCTCTCTGAGCCGTATGCTCAGTTTCACTAGTCATACGATGCGGCGACATGGCAAGGTTGCAAAATCCATCGAATTAAGCATAATATTTCGGCTGTAATGTCGTAACCATTGCCATCTTTATTTTTGGCGTTACGTTCTGGAGGCTTTAAGCGAAGATTGTCTTACTGGGGCTTTCCCCCGATTGACGAAACTTTCAGGCGCATATGTTTTTTCTAATCTGAATTTATCATCAGTAACAACCGAAATTTCCGTTGGAGATTATATTAAAGTTTTACATTAACCTTAAATACACTAAAATAAATTGCGCTTTACTTAAACCATGCAACTTGCAACCCTGGAGAAGATCTCGCCTCCATTTTGAAAGACCTTCCATCCTTGTCAGAAAACAATCGTTTTCATCTGGGCAGAGGAATCCAGGCTGCTATACATAGGCTTCACTTGCGAAGCAACTTTCCCCTCTCATCCTTTCTCTATTTTCTCCCATCCCTTTTAACCGGAGACTCTGGATCACAAAGGCATTACGCCTTACGCCGTTCGCCACGCTCTGCTCGTTGTTATCTTGGAAAGAGAAGCTAAACGAGCGGCTTTAATCTGTAGGTATGTACGGATGGACTAAAGGGATTTATCTCCGCTTCCCCTTCGGGCGAAGCGGAGATAAATCAGAAGTCAGCGACAGTCTTATAGTCTTTTAGCATGAAATCGGCGAATTTGGTAATGCTACGTAAGAGTGCAGTGTACATACGTATTGCTAAAAGCGAGCTTCAGATTTTTGAAATATGTATAGAACTAATAGCACAAATTGTATACTTACGGCATGATACAATAGATCAGCAAACGTGCAAATTATTAAGTATGTATTCCACGACTCCAAATTCGCAATAGAATATTTCACTCGCATGCCAGTATTTGTATTATAAAATCGAGCGACAACGTGTTCCGTAATTTTCTTGCCGACGGTGTCACTAGTAAAATAAGTTTTCATGCATCTAAGCCTGAACCAATAGAAGTTGATTCGATAATGGTATTATTGCATCAAGATCATTTTGGCATTAGCATAAGTCAATTACTGCGAAGAACTGAATTGGTGCCATTCGGTAGCAAACCAAGATAGTCAATAGTCAAGGCCTGAAAGACTTGGATCGAAAGATCAGTACAAACTCCTAAAACCTTTCGGTCTCATTCAACTGTTGGAAAACGAGTATAACTGAATTGCCTCTGAAAGGAAAGACGCTTTCTCTACACTAATACACTTCATTTCTCTCAGATTCCCATTTCTAAAGAACTAAAGAAGAGCCGAAGAAGAAGAAATACAGAAAATCCTTGAAAAATACACGAATCAAGAAAATTAACTTATGATTATTTCATTTTTCCTTGCTTTGATGAGTTTCTGTTAAAAATGAACTGAATCTGGGCAGTATTTCAAGTTTTGAACCTAAACTCCTTGTATGAATGGCTCACATTTTCAATATTTTGGAAATTCTCCACGCATTTATGTGTGTAAAGCAGGCAGCAAGGTCGGTCAATAGAGCCAGAATCCCGATACAAGATGCAATTAGCCTCGTGCGTTATAGAATTGAGTTCCGGCTACACTTCATGTTTCATTCCAATCTCATCAATTCTAACTCGGTTTGATTCAATTACGTTCTATGTAGGAAACCTAAGGAATTGAATTCATTTCAGAAAATCATTTAATAACCTCAAAATCTTTTCGACTGAATGAGTTCTGAGCCCTAGCCCATAATTGTTCTCTTGGCACATTAACTCTTTCACACTACAATGTGGCAAATTGGAGGTCCCAGCTGAGAATACTGTTGCGATTAAATTAATTAGCTCTTTCCACCTCCTCCTAATCAACTCAATGGTTCAAGACATGCAGACTCACCTGAATTCGGGCTTCATTCAATTTCGTCGTTCTCGCCAGCTCTTCTCGACAGTATATATCGGGGTAGTGAGACTTGGAAAACGCTGTTTCTAATTCGGCCAATTGCTCCTGTAAAACCAGTCAATTCAGTTATGGTCTTATTAGCAACCAGAATAAAACCATACCAAGGGTTTCATTAACCCTCATTATTAGACGTTATTAAATATCGCCTCGTGCTCAGGCACGCATATGAATCAGTGGTCGTTTAATCATATTTAATTACTCATTACGCACCTGAGTGAAGGTTGTTCGATGACGACGCCGGGCGGGTGTGGGACAGGTCGAAGATGTGGGCGTGTGACTGTGATTTGTGGCACCGCTGTTCATCAGCCCTCCGCTGCCACCAGAGGATGCGATTCTCGGGTTTTAATTTCTTGAAAGCACCTTCTTGACCTATTCAATCGGAATAAACTCATTATACTAAATGCTCGTTGGAAAACTGCAAATTGAATGCGCTTTAATTATTTGATTTAAATGCCAATTAATTTCTAATAAGTATGGCGTTTGGGTTTCACCATAATTTTTATTCGTTTAGCGATGTAATATTAAAATTTTAATTATGGCGTGAAGAAACCATCCTAGGTATGTAGCATCCCTGTGTTGTGTATAATAAATTCGCAGACCCGCAGTACGATAGTATTTAGTGTAAGTATTTTTACTTGCGCTTTTAGCATGTTTGCAATACATAATACTTCTTGCATAGGCCAGTTTTTCACGAAAATATGGCTCCCGAAAACTCGCAATTTTACCGAATACTGTATTCTGAATTTCGTTGGGATTATCAGTATTCAAATCGAGCGATCTCTTGCCACGTGAAGTGCAAATGAGCGTTACAGTAGTAAAAGAATAAATTGATTCGCAATCTCGTCACAGCGGTATAGCGGTCGATTTAGAGGATTGTAAATTCAAAAGCGAGTCTCTTGAACTTTTATGAGCGCATCTGTCATTTGAGTGAGTCAATTAATTTTCCCGTCAGTGCCCATCGAAGCCGACTCAAGCCCACTCTCTCGCACGGTCAGTGGTAACTCTGACCCTTTCCCTTGACTCCTGAACCGGACTTGAAGTCAGCAGCACTTGGATATAACGCTACAAGGAACAAGGACAAAACTCCATACCTATCACCCCCTTTCAATCTCAACCCTGAATTAAAACAAGTGGAAATCCATTGAATTCTACAATGTGACAAGTCGATTGAACAGAATTTGAGGCAACCGAGCTCCTTGAATAAAATTGTAAAAAGCCACAACAGGTTGAGGGGAGTCAATTATTTAATGGCAGGTTGGAGATTTGGAGCTAAGTATACGCTACATGAATAATTCCGAGTTTGAATAAAAATAATCCGCACGTGTCCCTATCAAAAGTTGGACTCACAATAGGGACCAAATGTCAAATACTTCATTTGTTCTATTGTTATTGTCTACTCTGAACAGGGATACGAGTGTTAGAGTTCACACTTCAAAGTTTAAAACTTGAAAATCTATTTTCAAGTGGGCGGACGGGTCGTGAAGCTGAGCTGACCCTGCATCAGTCATGGAAACGTATGCAAAAAACACGCCGCACACCGAGCTTTTGAAATGTCAAGTACTTGTTGTAATTGTCTGCTTTAAGGGCCTTTAAACTTTGCTGAGTCCCGAAAATGTAACTTTTAAATCCGGTTTAAAATATCCTGTGCTTACTTGAACATACACGAAACAGAACATCTTATTAGTTTTATAAATAATTGAACAATACCAATACGGAAATGTAAAATTATCGTATGGGATATGTTTTGTACGCGTGACGCTATCCCAGGTCAGGCTAGTTTTTACGTTTTAGGCTACTACGAATTCGTTAAATTCATTTAGCAGCAGCACTGTACTACTATTGGATATGCGTAATTGTTTCAGTGTGCATACATTTGTGTAAAACATGTGTAATATGTAATATTTAATGTTGTAATATATTAACTGTGAGTCCTAAAATTCCAGGTAAATAAGGTCGCATGTCTTGCGAATCGCCGAAAATTTCGATCACATCAATACAGATGGATAGAACTAAAATTCTACTTTCACTTTAAGCATTTTAATTTTGAGCATTGATTTATGAAATTATCTGACATTTGATTATTCAAAAGAGCATTAGAAAGTAGCCTATAAAGTTATGGTAGTCTAACAGAAATACATATTGTTTAAACTATATCAACCCCTCAATTTTTAAGGGTCACTAAAACGAAACAGCACATACGATTTATGCAAGCAGGCTTTCGGAATAGTGCAATTATATCGCAATCGCCTTGCCGTAAATGAAGTTCTAAACGTTTATCTATAGAATTGTACCAAACAAGGTCTTACCTGAATGGTCCGTCAGTGACCTGGACAAAGAAGGAACGCCGGTTCCTGAGATGGCCGTCTCTGAACTATGAAGACTGTAAAGTGAAGCAAAATCTTCACATTTGACACCTCCAGACGCAACCGAGCGCTTAATCTCGAGTCGATCATCATTCATCGTCGACCTGGTCTCTTCCATCATTTTGTAAGCAAATGCTAATTGACTCATCAGGAAGCCTCGGAAGTCCCGCTTTTGTATCCGGACTAACTTTGTGGAAAATGAAGCGTCTGCCTTTGTGTGAGTCTACCTGGGCTGTGGGCGTGTAGACTTGGAGTGTAATTGAATTGATTATCTCCTTGTTACAAAGTTAAGTAATTTAATCACAGGGGTGACGATGAGCTGACACAGTTCCTAATATGGATCACCTATAATGGGCTCTGAAGCTGGAGAGAAGTGTAGTCAAGACGAGTAAAGAGGACGTGCGGTGGTCGTGTTTGATTCAATAAAATAATAATGTATTAGATTTAGGCATCGGAAGGGTCTGAAGATCCAGGGCTTTACCGCCGTCTTGTTGATAAATGCGTAAATAGGTTAAAGTTGGAGAAACTCAATTAGAGCCTGAGACTCCTCTGTCAATGGGAGAGAAAAAAGTGAAAGGCGTCGTTGTTGGCGTCTCCAAAACCAAATTAGGCTCGGTTGATTATATTTATTTCCCTCATTAGCGGCTGGAGAATGATAGCGTCCAACTTGGTAATGAAGTGAATTACGCGGAGTAAATAGAGTTAATGCTCTATCTCCACACAGTCACGAGTCACAGAAACGGGTATTCTGTGGAAAAGGGCTTTATGGGGACCTGCTTCGGTATTCCTGTCCCAGTTGGCTTCCTCACACTTGAGTCCCACTTGAAAGCCTGACTCCTGCCTTGGTATTCATGAGCCGAGATTTATGTTAACCAATTTGTAACACCTATTCAATCAAAGTGTCCGTACGGAGACTGGGAGCTCCGGTGACAAGCGATAACGAAACGAAAGGTGACTAATGAAGTTAGTTGTGAAGATCCCAGGGTTTATATGAAATGGAAAAGCGAACTCGGCTAAGGGCAAAAAAGGAAGAAAATAAAATCAAGCCCGTCTTTCTCGGGTTGAGATCAAGAGAGTAGGGAATGCTGCTGCTGTTGGGGTGAAGGCTCCACGGCATCATTTCGCAACGCCTCGTGCAAAGCACTCGAGAGCTGCTGGAGGGAAAGCCGGGCACCTTTCCCCAGCTCATCCGCCTCTCTCTTGGATGCTGCTGGTGTGAGACGTGGTGTGGACCGACAAGCTCCGAACCGCCTCAGCACAACTCCCGGCACCCTTCAGCCAATCCACGCCCAGACAACCGGTCGCGATGGCAATCCTCCGCCTCTTCTCTCACCACGTCCTCAAAGTCAGGCACACATTCCCAACAAAACAGATACCCAAAACAAACTTGAGAGAACAGTAGAGCCAGGGTGAACAAATTCGTCATAAGAAAGTATGGAGAAAGTTCTCCAGTTTCGTTTATTCCAGAAATTTTGTTGTTCCTGTGCAAAAATACAACCGAAATAGACGACTACCCCTTGCATTATGTGTCCTTCCAACATATTTATCGAATTAATTACCAAAGCGACTTCTAAGCTGAAAACTGAATACGATTCAGACTTTTCACATTACTTTATTGCGACTAACACTCAATATTATTGAATTTAGTTTTTTCCTGATTGAATGTGTTCAAATTATGTATTTATGTAAGTTGGGAAGGTTATCATTTTAACAAAGAGTAATAACTATATATCTCGAGCTTATCGGCAGTTTTGCCTATGTCGAAAAGAATTTTTCTAATCCATTGGAAAGCCCAAATGCAGGAACTTTTGAAAGGCAAAATATAGAATAAACTAACCGATTAAGTCGCAACTGCGACTTAGCAACTCTTTATTGGNAAGTCGCAACTGCGACTTAGCAACTCTTTATTGGCTGCTTTTCAGCTGTTACATAATTATTGTAAGTCGCAGGGTAACACTGAATTACCTAATAACAAGAAAATAAACTTGCTTAGGAGTCCGAAATCCAGAATTTCCATATATCTTTATACTCTTTCGATGACGAAAAATCTAGACCGCATCATTTATTCACAACTAAAGATAAAATTTATTGAACGTAAGCAAAGTATTGCTATAGCATTGCTTCACCGTTATCAGTTTCCACGGGAATTTAAGCATCATTCTAAGCCGTTCTTTGAATTGAATAGGGTTGGCAGTTGGTAACCCTGTTGTCTGTTGAAGCGCCGGAGAAGCAAGGAAATTCCGCTCACATCTATCCAAGTCTGGAGAAAAGTTTCAACTTTCTCTCTTCTGTGTCTCTCCCTCCCTCACTCGTCTTCACATCCAAGTCGACTTTGAGTGAAGGAAGACATGAGACGGAAAGTAGTTGGAAAAGGCTTCAGTAGTCGGCACTCTGCAGCAGCCTTTCTCTAATGGAATGCAGCTCGAGGTGCTCTTCCGGGAGAAAACGCCTGCGTCCATTCCACAAAAGCCTTATCCTGTCAACCATGTCTCACAGCTCCCAAGTCAACACACCACTTTCCATCCAAGTCTCCAGGCAGGCAGAGCACAAATAACTAACAAAATCTCACACCTTTGTTGTTCTCCACCAAGCATATCCATATTTATGATCATGCACTCACCACTCCTACAAGGCGTCTTACATTTTAAACTATCACATCACCATTGCCAGTGTCTTGTTTCTTATTCATTTTACACTGCAATACATTAGGAAAATTGAAGCCAGACGAAAAATCCTATTTGATACATATTCTGCACGTATGTAGATGAAAATTGACACAAAAAACTCATCAAATCGAAGTAATAAATTTATATACTTTTTAAAAAAATCCTATAGAAATATTTTCTTCGAAAAAAATGACCTGAATATGAATTGCAATCGCATTTTTCTTATGCTAACAATTTTCATGTTGTTATTGAAAGTTATTTTCTTTAGATATATTTTTAATGAATTTTACTGATCCTATTTAACTATATTGATTTACAGTCGTTATGTATCGGTAGATACGGGCCTACATAAAAATCCTAACGCAAGGCTTGTAGTTATGATAGCTCTATCTGAAACAGTTTGAATAGAATGAAAGGAAAGGTTGTAAGCCCTAAGCCTCCCTATTTTGAAAAATGAGATGCAAATTGCACTTAGGAGTCCTTTTGATTCTCTAACAGCCCTGTAAAGCAGCATAGACGACGACGAGCTCTTTTCCCATTTCCAACTCCAAATTGTAGGTAGAGTTCGAGGACATGTTTGATTATTCGTTCTTTTTCAATATTTAAATGTGACATGCACTTAAGAACCTTATTTTGCATTTAAATGCAGTGTAGGAGTAAGGGAAATTACATTTCTAGGATGTAATGCATATTGAATACGCTCGCTTGTAACAGGCAATTTATTTTGTAAATTGAGGGGAAAGCTGAACAACTCGTCCTTCCGAACTTGTTGAATAAAACCAAAATTTGCGTCATTTTTCGTGAGTAAACACACTACGTAATTTAGAATTCTTAAAACGCGTGCGATATTGATTGCTGAACCCAAAAAAATCTAAAGTACGGTATGTCGAAATTATTGTCGATATTTATTGTTGGAAATTGAAAAAAACGTGTGGGTCACGTGCTGCCGGCGTCTCACTTAACGCAAAGGTATCAATTAAGGGTTCTTTCACGACAAACAATTGTTGAACCCACAGCAGCGTCGTCTGCTATTCTTCCAGCTTTTTACAATAGGTCCATTCAACTTATAAACCAGTTTATTGTTTGGAACCCTGCCAATCAACGAAGGTGTTACTAGATTAAGTGGTTTATTGTTAGCAATCTAAACACACGTGCAAAGCACGCGACAGACGACCTCCGCATAGATTTGAAGTACATGGTTTGAATACAGCTCATTGCGAATATACAAGATTCAGAAATTTTAGAATTCTCGATTTAATAACATAAATTTGTTCAGGTAATTGCCTAGGAGAACGTTGTTAATTTAATAGGTTCATATAATTACAGATCAAAGAATAGAATTAATTGGCAATTTAGAAATACTAAAACTCAATTTATATATATTTTTTCAACAGAAGTTTGAAACCATTACGATATCTGAATCACATGGTTATTTCCGATGTGATAAAGCACCGATTCCATTTATCGAATAAGCAAATTTATTTACAATTATATACTATTCGAAGCATTTAAGTACCTTCGTGAGCGATACTGGAACCCGAACCCAATATGCCTGCCTATTTAAGACTCAACCATCCATATATGAATGCAAGTAATTTTGAGTCTCTTCGATGATTACATGTAGGATTGAATTAAGACCAAATAATTCAAATAAAACCTGTTCATTAATGTGCTTAAATGAAAGAGCACAGTATGATCCTGAAATACAGTAAATATTGAGTCTCCCCACAACACGAATGTTTTCCGCGTTAAAGATTCGAAGTCAATTTAGCGTGAAACAAGTATTGGTTGAAGTGAAGAGGATGAGCCACTGCTGTGACTGGGGAAGTGAAAGTCTCCCTTCGAAAATAGAAACGTAGGGACATTTCAATTCAAACCAGGATAAAAAGGACCGGTCTTTTACTATGCTCTCAATTTGTGTCCAGAATACGAATCGGTCGAACTACTATCTTCGTCACCCTAGGCTTCTGTACTGCTCTTCCCGTCTATCAGCATGGAGCCGAGCAGCCCGATCCTCTCTCGTTTGCTTGGGTTGAGAAGCATTCTATTGTATTCTTCTTTCGGTGAAAACCGAAATATGAACATGAAAGCCTCCTGGTGCAAAGAAGGGGAGAGCTTCTGACTAACTTGTCCATTCTTCATCGTGATCATCACTCCTGCTGAGCTTCATTGTAGCCAGGCCTCTCCCAAAAATTTTACCACTTGCCATCTCACACCTGTCACTCTAGGTTCGGTCAAACCCTGGGCTCTGAACAGGGTTGTTCGCAATTAAAACTGTAATGCATCTAATGCGAATACTCGATAGGCTGTAAGGTAAATTTTTATACATTGTCGTTTAGGGAGTACTCCTGGCTGGTATTAAATTTAAAAAGTGGCATTTATGTCAAATTTTGTCAAGGATAGAGCAAATTTGAGAGTCTAAGACTATCAAACTGATCATAAACAGCTTTGAAATAAATGCTCAATATTTAATTCTTAATTTGGCCCAGAGCGGCTAGTAGACAGCGGGCTTATTCACTTAATACATATACAAACAAAATTTACATCGTTAGCTCTTAGCCTTCAAAATATTTCAAAGCACACGTTTTAGGAGTTACTCAAAAATAAACAGATTTAAAAAAAAAAAACAATTTCCAACCCTGATATGAGAAAATAAATCCAGTCCCCACCCTCATCGTGACAAATGAAGTGGTAATAGTTGAATAGAGAAGATGCCTCCAAGGCTTTCATTTGCCCAATAGTGCCACCGGGTCCCAGTACTCCAATTCTTTCCAGTGGATTGTTGGAAATTATAGTGGGATCCAGGTTCGCAGAGTTATTATTAAATAAGACGCGGAGTCCAGAGAGAATAGAAATATCGTCGTTCAATTCCATCCACCTGATTCCAGGTTCCATGGTCTCAATATTCAATTGAACCCATAATTGTCTTCCAAGTATGCAAATCCGGTCTGGGGTTTCTAAGCTCCAGCAGCAGGTTTCTCGTTACAAAGCTAAACAGAGTGCGAGGGGGTAATGGGATAATGGACTTCTGATGAAGGTCTTCGGGGAGTTCGGGAAACAGGGGGTTTAAATGTAATGGTGGGGGATGAACGATCAGGAATTCACTTACCAGTGTCCCTTCGCAATGAATGGAATATCGGATGAATACGAATAGGTTAATTTACTGACAGGACTTTGAAAAAAATGAATTTATAATTTTACACGGGGTATGAGCACAATTAAATTTCCTATGCCCGCAATTCAAGAATTTCAGAAGCCTTGCAGTTTGTATTTCCAGCCTGAAACGTCTATTTTTGAGTTACGAGGAGAAAATTCTAAATTCATCGAGATCAGCAACTCATCACAAAAATTTTATCGGCAATGCAAAAAAATTAAACTTGAGCCTTACCTACTCTTCAAGATTTCCTTTAGCTTAACTTGAAATGAAAAAGATACCCGGTTCGGTAGCTTTATCAATGTACATTTTACATAACTAATCTTAAATGAAACTTGCAGATGCTAAGAGCTGTTGTTAGGTTCATGCATGTCTTTTTAGAGTACGATCGAACATGGGATATTGAGAATGGCGAGATAGATGCTCGTATGCTTTCAAGAGTGAAAGCAGACGCGCGCTTTCTCCTATTTACTCTTCGAACCCCATCTCGCTGTGCTTTCTCAAAGAAAATCCAGTACGATTGGATTCGGGAAGCTGGATAGCAAACCGGGATCGGGTCTTACTCATAATGCGAATCGGGGCTCCGAGTGTTTCTTCGGGGCAGCCAAACTTTCACTTTATATACCTGTAGCTTGCAGCTGTAATATGTGTTACAGGATTTCTTCCCTTATTAGGCTAAGCAGATGGCCACATGAACCGACAAAGTATAACAAGTGGTTGGCTATTTCCTCTTTATGGCAACTAATAGTTTGTCCACAGTTGGTTTTTATTTTGAAAAACGAGAAACCGGTTAATTCCAATCAGAGCCAGAATCGGTAGGTAAGCTAAAAATCCGAAAATTTGCGCTTTTAAGGCAGTCACGCTAAACACATAAGAAGTCCAATCACATGGAGAAAATCTGTAGAACTTTTAAGGCAGATGATTGAGCAGCAGGGCATTTGAAAGTGGAAGGTGAGAAACAAGTGCCAATATTATTACAACGACAAGTACAAAACACGTGTAAAATTCATTGTTTGACAAGGTGTTGAGAGACGAGTCGCGACCCAATATTATCTCTATTGAAAATTCGGATCAAAGCTAGGGCACATGCGGTCCTAGAACAACGAGACCAGAAAATGAAAGGGCGAATCCCTAAATCTGTCATCCCATAATGACCCCTGCTTGACATATGGCTCTTTCTTTTTATAGAAACAGTAGCCCGTGGCATTAGTCCGTGTCCCTGTATTTCGATCTCCGATTCAAATTCATAGCTTGTAACTCTGTACAAACCATATGGCACTTCCGATTCCAGAAGAGCTCAAATCCCCATTAGCTCTTCTTTCCAGCCTATTCATAGGATCACATTTATAATGCTAAGCTTATCCACTTTGCTCTGGTTCCGCTTTGGTGTTATTTCCATCGCATTAATG
>VNWX01001164.1:0-16369 GCA_009869905.1 Ceratophysella communis
TCAAAATACCGAAGTGAATTATAAGATCCTTATACCTGCAGTTTTGATTGTAATCCTAAACGGGATTGAATAGGGGTGGTTCTGGTCAGCTTCTTATGCAAACCTCGTGTCCATATAAGCTAAAATATTTCCTGCTACTTCGACTTCGATTATTTGAATCATTTTATAATGAAATAGGTAAATATTTTATAACCCGTCAGGCAGATTATAATAATACATATCTAACTATAAAGTATGTTTTTAAAAAATGCATCAAATGCATCCTTTTAATAATTAATTAATGGATATTTTTAATATGTAAATTATGTATCTAAAAAAGTGCGTGCTGATCGTGTTAAATTTGGCATTGAGATGGAAAGCGGGAGGAATAAATCGGTTGAAAGTGTTGATTAAAATCATAATTGTAAATATTTTCTATGCAATTCAACTGAAAACCTGATTAACACTGAACACGGGCGCACATTTGACTGAACATTAAAGTTAACTAATAAATAGCCTCACTTTCCGGCGGCATAGCCGCATTTCGTACCTGGAATTACGTACGACGTATATAGTTGACAGTAATACAGTCAACATTGAATTTTATCCGTTTGTGTTATAGGAGGACGGGTCATAGTTCAGGAGGCAATAATTGTGCTCTGTGCAGAGCGCGAGCGGCGTCTTGCGTTTGGCGAGGGCGTGTCTAGGTCACCGTGGAGACTGGTTGATTGGCTAGTCGGCTGTTTGAGAGAGCGGGAGGAGGCGAGTGCATGTCCTTGACTGCTCTTCTCTCGGCTCAGTCGTGGTTGGGACTTCTCAGTGAGTAGACGTCCTAGCTAGTCAGCAGTCATTTTTCTGTTCTCTGAAGTCCGTCGTAAACGCTCTTGTGACCTAGCTTTAGAGGAGTTTGGTACCCAGTCGGTCGAACCTCATCATGTCGGGTCTTTTTCGTCTCATCGGTAGTCGGATACCCTTCCTGGGTCGACCAAAGGTGAGCCAAGCCGTTCATTATTCCTTCTTGTCTTTTTCCCATGCTCTCAGCTGTCTCTCACCGGCATTCGCATTTACAACCAACAAACCTAGTCGTACAGGCCTCAGCCTCCTTCCTCAGTCTCATATCTAGGCTACTGGGGCATTCTATTGTATCTATGGAGCATTGGGGCTAGGAGTAAGGCACGGGAACATCGGCACTCAGGGCAAGGGTCATACAGGGGACGAGTACACAACCAAATGCCATGGGGGTGACGTGGCATAAAAAAACTCATGAAAACAGTCGGTGCAGACCGGGAGCGGGAGAGCAATGACCTATTGCTTGGTTGGGTGGAGAGTAAATGCACCTCTGTGGCGGGAGCGGATAGATGGCGAGCAAAGCAGACGAAGGGTGATTGACCTATCGAGCCCTTGTGCCTTGACTCGCGTCACGGAAAGGAGGGAAACAGCTTAACACTTAGGCTACGCGTCACGAATCTCTCAGCACTGTGTTGCAAGCTTTTGTACTTAGCATGGAACTTTTCTTTTGAAACATAGTTACTTGAAAATTTCGAATCTGGCCAAGTCACGTGATAAATTCTGTACAAACAAAATGCATTCCATAAGTACAGCACGAACCTGAGATTTTCTAAAAACGCTATCCATCATACCAAAAAGATGACAACAGAACGAGTTACGGAATAAATGTTAAACGGAACCTTTAATTTAAATTAGTTATGATATGACTTATGATGACAATTTGTGCAAATAAAAATTGGAGTTGCACGTACATTTGTCTCTTAACTGCAGGTAATTGAGTCTTGAGTTAATTTAAACCAGGCTGCCCAGTCAGTGGGTGACATGGGCGGATAGGTACAAATTTTAACGTTCGGGGTTCAGAATGGCATTTTTTGGTGCTGTTAATTTTTTTCTTCGAATTGCAATACTTGATGAATTATGGGAATTCGTTGGAGAATAGAGCAAATTTTAAGCACATTCGGAATATTCGGCTTAAACATATAAAACCAAATTGAAATTGAAGTGCTGAATAGATTTCAAACATATACTGGTTAGCGATGTACATCTCCAAGTGGGTTTTGCTGTCTATTGCAAGCGGGGTCTAACGAGGGCCAAAATATTAAGGGGAGGGGTTTCGGTAAAAAAAACGCAAGTTGTCAGAGAACATTTGACAAAACGGGAAATCAGGATTTTTAAGGACGAGCCGTGACTTTTTTAAACTCTGGTTTGGGTCTCCGGGAGTAGGCGGCTGGGGACCAAAACTTCTTGGACAAGTGCTTAGCGCGTATTGAATTGGTTTTAGATGTTTTGGTCAGAGTAAAAAGTTTTATTATTGCGTGGTTCGCATATACTGGAAACGTCGGAGACTATTTAATTATCGAGATCGAGACTCTTTTCTGGTCATCGCGAATCCGGGTGCTGATTTACTGCTTATTTTTCAGATCAATGAAATAAAGGACTTGAGTCGGATGATGTCAACTTCTACGCCTCCTCCTCCCCCTCCTCCTCCTAATCGTTCTGGTGAAGGGGATCAACCGCGGTAATTGACAACAATATTCTATATTCTAGTTAAGTATTGAAATGTATTGTGTTCTAGGTTGTAGACGGAGTTAACATTTTTATTTTGAACAGGCCTCGAAATAATAAGAAAAAGGGGATCATTGCAGCTATTGGAGCCGTTACTGCTATTGGAGGCATGGCCTATGCATACAAAGTCTTCACTGATGAGAAGTATGATCCCAAGCAACCGTTAAACTGGATTCAGCACCAGATTGGCCTGAAAAAAACCCCGCCACCTCCTGAGGAGCAGGAGACCACAGGGAGCGAAACCGGGGCATTCAAGCTGGCATCAGATACTCAGTATTTCTTTCAATACTAATACATAGATGTTTTTGTTGTTCTGAGCATAGCTGTACCTAACAAGCACTTGAGCTTATAACTCTTAACTAACTTCCCCGGTTTCCATCCTTAAATGGAATCCTAACGTGTCCATTAGTAGTTGTTTTCTTGCTAGCTGTAATATCCATTGTAAAGCGCAATTGCCAACGTGTTCTCTTAACTATACAGGGCCAGTTGTTCGGAAAAAGAGTGCGATGCTCCTCCCCCTCCACCCCCACCGGAACCTGAGTGTGGGGTTGAGAAGAAATGTAAGTCAATCAAACTGCAACTTTACCATATATAATATCAACTTTACTGTCATTTGATGTTAAAATTCTCAGTTGTTAACGAAAAATATGATTTTATGGGACTCTCGCGTCCGCGTCTGTTTATTATGTAAACTAATGTGTACAAAATGTTTAATGCTGGGGTGTATTGGCACTAAATAAATGAACCATGAACCATATTACATATCTAGTATATATTTAATTGATAAGGCGCTTTGCGTTTGGTATTTCAGGTCAGGAGAGTGATTGTCTCCGGAAAATGGAAAAGGAGGAGGAGCTGATTGCTAAGGCCAATCAGGACTTGGAGCGTGCACTCAAAGACGTGAAACCGAAGGCCATGGAGGCTACGGAAGCTGCTCTGAAGGTATTATTTTAATTTCTAAGTTTGTTTGGAAAATTCGTATTGACTTATATTTATGATTTGGGTTTTGAACTAAAGTTAAATTATTTGTTTGTCAGGCTTATTGTGAAGCTGCGGAGCTCATCAAGAAGTTTATGGAAAAGGCATACTGTGCCATTGAAAATGAAGGCTTGGAGTCGCCTTTTTTTGAAGAATCATGGTGTGAGGTGTACGACTTAGCAGTCAAACGATGCGAGAAGGTAAGACACGAGTTGTTGCCTGCAAGCAAATGTTTGAGTTCGACTGGTCGGCATCTTCTTTGAGTTAATCGAATATTTAAATAATTCAAGGTAAAAGAAGCCATTCAAAAAGGTCAATGTGCTTGGGAGTTGTTATGCCGTTTGCGTGAAGTGATTGAAAATGGAAAACTTTGCAAGTACACTACTTGCAACCCGCTTTTGATCACGGCTGAAGAAACACTTCTTTGTGCTGAACGAGAACTTCTCAATGCCAAAGCAAAAATGGATTGCGTTCAAAGCGAGTCAAAGTTGGTGGAGCAGTATCGCAATCTCATTGAGGATTTCCGACGTGATCTCAAGGTACTTAGCCACACAAAGCTCCACATCCTGATATATTTCGAATCTTTCGTTTGCTGTAAATTAGAGCCTCTTGTTCTTTTTAGGGAGAAATGGATGCTATGATGACGGGAGATGAAGCCTGTAAGAGCAACTTGACTGCCAATGAGTGCGCGATGGTACTTACGCACGCGTACAAGAAGGTTCTTCGTGTTCAAAAGGAGCTTGCGATTGTCCAGGTCGGTACAGGAAAGGTCCCGGAAAAGCAGCAACAAACAATATGCTAAATTTACAAGGTGCACATTTATACCCTTCCTAATCCTCTTGGTTCCTTCCTACCTCGCGTAGAACAGGGTTGCAAGACGAAGTTGGGTTTTCTGTTGCACCTTGTCTTAATGTTTTCCTTATTCGGCTTTTTTGTGCATTACATTTCAGGGGAACTGCGAAGAGGCAGCTCCACCAGTTGTTTCCGAATGTGCTTCCGATTGTGGTTCCGATTGTGCTGCTTCCTAGTTCTTCTGAAAAGCTTTCTAACCAAAATTCTAGCCACAATGTATTATCTGTAAACACACAACGCAACTTATCGTACAAAATTATGTGATCTGAAATTAGTCACTTCCGCATGGAGATCCAGTCTGAATAAAAATGGTTGTTTACTACGAATGTGTGTGTGGTTCGGTTCGAGTCTTGTCTTTTTATCTTTTGTAGCACTTGTTCGGTTTTATTTAGTCTTATTTACGTTTTGGTTTACTTGCTATTTTTTGGTTGCTGTAAGTTAGTGCTCGGACGTTGCTGATTTACTTGTCAATCTAGTTTTGCACTGGAAAAGGAATGCTGGGTTATACTAACAACAGAATTAACTGCTATTCTGAATTATAATTTGTGACAATAGAATAGAGACTAGAGGCTTCTTGGTATGGGGGTGACGCTCATGATTGAAATTCCTAATTATCTACACCTTTCCTATTCCAATCCACCTTGATTCTGTTCTGACTGCACTTTACCGGGACCGTGATAGCATCTTATCGATAGTGTTAAGAACTGTTCCATTTGTTCTTGTATTTTAGGCTAACATCTTCACAGACGATCTACTTGGGGGTGGCTTAGACACGGTTGCTGTTCAAACGAAAGTGAGTTTTTAACAAGTTTTGAAAGCATAATTTATAGTTAGCATAGCGCACCCATTAGATAGGTGTCAAAAAACATTTCTTGAAAGGTGTTGTATGGTAAATAAGAAACGTTTTTAAAAATTAGTTGGATGAAATGAAGCACTACTACGAGACAGAGCTACACAAGGCATTAGCTCGTCAGTCCCGCGTTCATCAGGACAGTATGGACTTGAACAAAGAGCTCCTTCAAAAAGAGTTTGACCGAAGAATTAAGCAAGCTGCCGACATTGTGGAGGCTGAGCAGTTGGTTGAGCTCCGCATGAAATATCAACAAGCTACGGCCACTCTTGCTGCTATGGAAGACGCATTACGAGGTACGCATACGCATCTTTAATCTTCTTAGAAGGTTTCTTGGGTGCACTTTCTTGAATATTAGAAACGTAGCTAAATACACGATACTGTTTATGCGCTTGCAGATCGAAAGAACGAGGATGAGAAATCTGAAAAACTACGCAAGTTGTGGGCATTCACCACGGGATTATACAATCAAATTAACTACGCTCAATCCGGTTCCAGTGGTGTAATTCGACTAGATAAAGGTACCGTGTAAAGGCTTAGCTACCAAATCAAGTTCAGCTCAACAAGAACTAGTATCGATGTTAGTGACCATTCGTTCACCTGCTATGTTTCGTATTATTTTTCAGATCGTTTATTGACTGAGTTTTCTGGAGACGAGTTTGTGGTTCAGTTGTTGAAAACCATTCCAGGGCAAGTGGATAGCTCGGAGCATTTGAGAAGCCGATTACTTCAATAAGCTCGACAAGGAGTGCCGAAAGTTGGCTGTGTTCAGACCTAACGAAGAATTGTCCATTGGAAAATACGTTATTGGTTATTTACAAGGATCCCTCATCAGCCGATGTGGTAGGTTTCTGCCTTCTTGCATGCATTTTAATAAGAAGCGCTTCTACTTTTACTGCATTGACCTAAACTGATCAACATATGGTACCTACTGAAATTTGTAGAGGGTGATCAGTCATCTCCAGCCAGCATCTTTGAGATTTTGGATGCCACGGCATTTCACTTACGACGAGGTGAACATTTTAGATGCCGTTGCCACTCTTAACAAAATTGAAGGTATGCAATGACTTCCTACAACCTACGAGCACATTTACGTCCTATCAATATAAAAAAAAGAAGCAGAATGGTTCATTAAACACCTCTATAAATCATTTCAGGTCTTCCAAGACAAGTGTGTCAGGATTGGCTGGCAGATGCTCGAGCTGCTCTGGAAGCAAGTCAAACCCTTTATGCTCTAATGAATCATGCGAACTCTCTCAACCAGAGTTAGAACATAATTCAAAACATCAGAACAAGTTATTAAAATAATTGAATTGCATACAAGTGCTTGACTCGGGCTCTCTGTCTTATCTCAGTCAAGTCAATTTACCTCTTTCAAGTACCAAGTTCCCTAATAAGACAAGCCCCAGACGAACACTTGTATTCAATTCGTTGTTAAAAATCATATAAAACCATTGGTAGGAATGCTCATAGCTTTGAAAGCTGTGAACTCAAAATTTAGCGTGATTAGAAGTGAGAGTTAGAAATTGAGTAAACATGTAATTCTCGTTTTCGTTTCCCGAACTGATTATCCGTATCACTAGAAACTAAAGGGGGAATTAAAAAGTACACGCAGGTTGAAAGTTTAATAATTGTTTTTTTTTGTTCCAGTATATTTATTTCATTTCTCGAAGCTTTGATATTACACCTAAGTATTCTGACTATCAGAAAGTCATATGACAATTCTTATCAAAAATTTTGAATATAGGAGATGTCACAAAATATTAATTCTTAAAATAGAATTACAGTGTACGTACACCATACGAACGAACGACATTGACTACATTCGGGGAGAGCGGAACTAGCAGACTTACATAAAATATATGAAATTCTTAAGTTAGATCAGCAGTATACGGACTGCGTTCTTAAGATTAAAGTACCTTACAGTTTTCAATGGTCCCCTCTGGATTTGTAACCGTATAAATATTGAAAATACCATTATCCTTAACTTAATGTGAATACAATTACATTTGTATTGCACACTTTCCTTTTCAATTAATCTCCATAAAAGCTACAACCGTAAAAATAGGAACGAATGAACGAACGAATCAAGGGCCGCCGTTTTTGGACATGATCGGGCATTTCCGAAGCTCATGGATGTCTTGCACAATGGAAGCCAGAGCTCTAAACACGTCCCTAGGTTCTCAGCTTCTTGCGATCTGAGAAGCCAACATTAATTGCCGCAGTCACTATACTGGCGTCCATTGTGAGACTGAGATCACTAATTATTGGCCTTATTCTTTTGATAAAATAATTTTTCACCCCTAATTCAAAAGTTGTACTTTTCATTTCACGTTCAGTTTTATAAGCTTAAGATTTCTACGTTTGTTTTGTGGCCACATCGTTTAGACAGTTAAGAGAATTCCTGGGCAACTTGGCTATAGGCAATGCCCAGGAAAGATTCAAGGTGCCGAGGATTCTGTGGTTCCTCTTACGGTCAAGCGCTAATTCACATGAAGACCTGATGGCAACATGAGTACTTACTAGTAATACTTACTTAACACACTGGGGTTCTCACCGAAGACTTTTCATTAAAGCTGGACCAGATACAAATACAATTACATACCTACTTTATACTTCTCGCAGACATGTTTCACGCTATAAACTACACAGTGCTTCTAATATGTCTTCCTCTTAGAACCTTACATCTTACATCAAAATACAATTTAATAGACCGAGGATTTTCGTTAGTATTAGTTTGACTTGCGTTGCGAATCTGGCGTTTTTAAGATTTCTGAATAGAACAAAAGTTTGATCAAGCACATCGACTCTAAATTCTTTTTTGGGATATCGGAGCTGTAAAATTGTATCAACCGACATAATATACCGATTCCGAACTCACTATTTCTATTTAACAAAGCCCATTTAAAGAATATTTAGAGAGTAGTAAATAGAATTAACGCACTCTTCCATACACTAAATTCTGCAAAATAATTACAGCGCTCTTGAGTCACCCACTTCCAGCCTATATTAAATCACATTTGGAGCCCAATTTGGCGTGAATTGAATAAAATAGCGTTCATAAGCCTTAAGTTACGTTACACTAAACCTAATCAGTTCTAGAGAATTAATGATTCTAAGGGATACTTGAGAACATTCTTAAGATTAGCTAAGCTTTAGAGTCCCTTTCTCGTTGTTTCTGTGAGTATCACGAAACCCCCATCCTGTCTCAATGACAGTGACTCCAAGAACACCTGAACCCCTTCGAGCTCCGCAATATCCAAGTGACTAAAATGCGATTTTTGACTAATAGAACGCAAAGCGCAATGTCTTTTGATTGGAATGAAAATAAAACCCTGGTTGAAGTTGAACGATATAATAAAGGAACAGCGTCGGTCCAGCGTCAAGACACTCCAGACTGAACGCCTCGTCGAATTATCACAACCTTACATGAACGCTTGATAGATTCTAATTAAGCACAAGTCCTTTAAGTTTATGCCACTTGGACAGGCCGAGTTACAAGACTCATACGCCGGAGAAGAAAGCTTCGAAATACGAACAATGACTAAAGTTGACTACAATTCGAAGTTTTCTCTAATTACACCACGTGGTCTTGTTGAAATTTGACCCTGATATTTAGAAGAAAAAAGCTCAGTTCCAAGGAGGAATTTAACATATCACGTTGCGAAATAAAAAATATAGCCGCTCCTGGTTCCATTCCCCTAAAAAGCCTGACTAATTAAGAGGACTGGACAAATAATTCGTGGGACTTGGGAAGGACTTCGGTCACAGCGAAGTACCTAAATCGTGTATCACTGCCAACAATCCACCAATTTTAAGACACTGGAGGAATACATAGAATTGATCGGGTTCGTGTCAACAGTAGGACAACTAGCTAAGCACTGATCACAACTAACACAATTTTGATACCTTGGCTACCGTTCAGGACTCATCATTCTCGTTAACCGATTCGGCTTACATCATAGTTAGAACTAGCACCTTTGTTTTCCACGACAGACTAATTTGTTAACAAAGCTAAAGAATACGTATTTCCTGGAATGATTAAGTCATCACATATTTACCTCACACTCATAAATTACGTTACTCATAACGCCTTTGGCGCTAACCTAACAGTATATAAGAGTATTAATATAGATCTATGTACCCCCACGCAATATATAGAAGTTGATATAATATATATATATATATAAATATCTTCGTAGTAGAGTTAACTGGAAATGGACAATGAGGTCCTGCTAGGCGAATGATCAAAAGTCAATATTTTTCGTTAAGGACTCAGTTCCATGCTCAGACTTTCAAATCGGAATTTGTAGTTAAAATGAACGAATCAAAAGAATTCAATTAGGACTTCTTGGTCAAATCTAATAGGTTGGTATTGTCGAGATTATGTCGAATGAGGTCATCTATATGAAACATCAGATTACCAGATCCCACGCCAGCTCTGTAATTGTCCGGGAAGCCCTGAGACTCTTCGGAAACCCTTTTGCCGAATCCGTGAGACCGGGATGCTGCTGGTGGATCAAAAGTCAAGGGAGAGCTGAATGAGCCAATGTTAAGTAGACGACTCAGATTCTCTCGAGCACTCGAAGGTAGCGACATAGAGTCAATCGCGGAGGCGCCAGTGGCGGAATGTGATGGCTCTGAGCCTGACAAGCTACTTTCTGGACTTGACTTCTGACTGGATTTTGGGCTCCCAGCTCCTTTCTTCTTTGGACGCCGTAACAAATGACGCTCCTTCACTTTGTACTCTAAAGTGGAGTGTGGAACGCCAAAGAAGCTCCCTGAAAAGGTAAGAATTGGTTCAGTCTGCAATTAGGTCAAGGTCAAACATGAATACAAATCTTCTGAAAATGCGATGAACTCGGCATTACCAGCTCTGTGCACACTCATTTCTCCATTCTGTACGGCTTTGACAGCCTTCAAGAGAGCATCTCTGTCATAATTGCGATATTTTCCTCGCTTTGGTCGACTTTTCTTTTCATCCAGCAAATTATATGACGATGCAAGTGTAGTTTGATCCAAGACCTCCTTATCGTTCCCGAGCAGTGCGTGGTTTCCTTGGCTGGCGCTGCCATTTCTAATTTCAGTCTCGGATTCTTCTTCACTATCCTGAGAGCGCGGTTGCTTCCAGCCATTTTCTACTTCCATTGAGGAAGTAATTGTACTCACAGGGGTTGATGCAGAATAGGATTGCCTAAAACAAAAATTCAATATTGCAATAAATGTTCAATACAATTCAGTGGTAAATACCTACACACCTGAATTTCAATAAGGAAGAGTCTTCTTTATGTGAGCGTAAGCTTCTTTGACATTCTGGTCTAATTCTGCTCGACTTATTTAACAAGGCTGGAACTTTCAGTACTGGGTCCAGGAGGGCCTCTTTCCCCGACTCTTCCTCTTCACTATGATCATCATCACTGCAGTCACTGGGGTTGACCAAACTCGAAGCTCGTTTGATAGCAGAATTCGTGAGGTACTCATCTGAAGGTTGTTTGGATTGAAGCAGATTCTGACGAGACAGTTTCGTACGAAGCCATTCTTTCAGAACCTTTTTTTCATGACTAATTTCTTCTACTTTGACTTCTTCTTCTTCAGTCTCGTCTTCATCCAATAATCCATCCTGGAAACCCCCCTGACTGTGACTGCTGGGGAATGAGGACGAAACTGGGGGTGTTAAGCTCAGATTCGCCTGAAAATTTCCTCTAGTTACAGGAAGTCCATGCCTGACAGTAGCGTTTTCTGAAATATTGATAATCCTAGCTGGAGATTCATCGGGAGCTTTGCTACCACTCCGTGTTCCGTGGTAAGACCGGATTCGATCTCTTCCCAATTTATAAACTTTGTTCCGTAAAGTTGAACGGGGTATCCCATATATCACTGCAGCTCGCCTGAATCAGAAAAAATAAAGATGGTTTCATCTCGTCTAACTCGAAACTCAGGACATTTGATTTTACACATCTAAAGAGCAGAGTTCGTCTCTATTGTCGCGTATATGGCCTAGAGCTAGAGCCTATCTAGTATCTATTATTAACTATTCTCTCATTTTGCATCACTACCTTGTGCCAAGTTTACCGCTCTGAATGTCACGTAGAGCTGCCTCCAGTTCAAAGCTAGTGTAGCCCCGTCCAGACCTTTGAGGCGGCTTACAGTTTGACTTTTGCGGAGTCCGTTGAGAAACCCGATTGTCTTTTCCGTTGCTTCGAACTTCTGCGGGTTCGAGCAGAGCAGAGGAATAGTTCCGCTCGCTGTGAGATGTTTCAAGATTCCTGTTTATATTATGTAGATTACTGCATTTTAATAACCCGACCACGACCGTCACAAATGGCGATTTTAAGTAAATTATCTTTACTTATTTTTCTGAGTAAGATCAAGAGGCTGATCAAAGTCGTCTTCAGGCGAAACTGCATCAGAGTCACACGGGAAACTTAACGGCGTTGAGTGTCTCTGCGCGAAGTCCGTTTCCGGGTGGAATCGAGCAGTAGAGTAGTCGTTGCCGGGCTCGTGAGAGTCCAGGGGAAGAAATGGCAAGTTTTGAACATGATTGTTAAATGGAGTTTCAAGTCCTTGTGTGTTTCCAGCCTGCTTCCACAAAGCAATAGGAGGTAAGATATAAGTTGATATAATAATTGTACACCGTATTTACACCGTCGGCTTACTTGAACTTGTAACTGCTGTTGTTTGAGAGATTGCAACAGAAGGAGCGAATTTAAACGTTGAGCATCAAGTGCCTCCAATAGAGGTTGAGTGTTGTTACTGAGATCTTCGGAAGCATTACCGGCCCCTGTACCCGGAAGTCCAAAGGCACGATTGATGAAGTACCAGTATGGCAACAAGTGGTAGAACTTTTCTAGGAAGTCTGCAAGTATGTAAAAATAAAATATAGCATATATCTCTGTTTCAAAGCGTCTTCGGAATGATCAGGAGTATCCTAAATAATTGTTCTTCCTACTGCTTTGGGCTTACTAAATTGTTTCCCACAAAAATAGAATTGTAACGAAATGTGACAACGAGACTCGTGGCAACAGAACAACGCAACGCTATGGTTGTGAGAAGTAAGAATGGCGTGGCACTCAATTGTACTATTGTGCAACTATTCGCCAACAACAACGCTTGATTCAAAATCATAGAACAATAAACAAAAAAGTCGACCCTTGTATTTTCCCAGGGTAGCGTCAGTCAGACTGGCTTTTGTTAATAATTATCACAACCCCAAAAGCGTAAAAAATTATGAGTCATGTTTAGAAAAGTATTCTGAAGAGTTATTACCATTCTTTTCTTCGCATGGTTCCTCCTCCTCTTCCTCCTCTGGTGTGACGGACGGATCAAGCTCAATGTGTGGCGAGTCCTGGACAAATGCAGAAGTTAGTTGATTAGTCGGTGGACAGCTTTTTAAATGAATTGGATCCATTGGAATGTCTACAAGGCTCGAGTCAGCTCATGCCCAGCACAACTGAAGCTGAGTAGAATTTTGATTTGGACAATTGGCCCAGAAGGAACCCTGCGTCTATTCTGAGCTCGGACGAGTGACTGATGAGGAAGAGGCTTAATTTTTGGTAAATATTGACTGGGCTTACCTCAGTGGCGAAGTCCTGGTCGAGGACTTGTGTGGGGTCAAAGTCGGAAACGGTAGTTCTATCCTGTGCCCAATCTGCTTGTACCGGATACAAAGTTTCCCAACTCTCCTCTCCCACAAGTTGCCTTCCGATCGTCTCTAACCCTAATTAATTCAACAACAATCTAACGGTCACTTTCCGTCAAAACTCAAAATACCGGCCTAAAAGAGGCACAAATCGTGTGGACGAAGCCCCTTGCTCAAGCAAACCAGTGGAAATAAACACTAGGCCAACCCAATCCCACTGCGTGTCAAACAACTTTCGGAAACCTCGAAAACTGAAAATTCACAAGTATTTTCCCACCCACGCTAATAAGCACAGCTACTGCTTCATTTATGAAACACTTCTGAGTTTATGAGGATGTCCAATGCTCAATTAACAACGTGAAATTACACTTTAACCCTCGGTCATCACTGCACAGCGGGGGTAGGTACAGTTTCCAAAAGAAATAATTGCCAATGAAATGAACCAAATAATGCCTAAACGGGGGGATTGAATGGAATATGGACTTCTCTAACTTAATGTTGGCCATTGTTATTAGCAGTTCAAATGAATGAATGGTATGAAAATTTGACTGGTCAAACGGTAAAATAGCCTTAAGCAAAGGAAGGCCTATCTTACTAAGCTTTGACCATGATATTTTGTTTGAGCGAAAAATACGGATCAAACGTAACTGTAACACATATTGAGCATTAAAAAATTAAAAGTTATAGGTAAATTTATCATGAAATTTTTACACGACAAACTTTTGACAAGCCGCGCATATTACACTTGAGTGACCCAAATAATGCTTCATATTTCGGTTCGGTAGGATGCGGCAAAATTGTTGAAATTTCAGGAAAAATTATTGTAGTTTATCGTAAAGTATATGAAATAGAACATTGATTTCATTAAGCATAAATATAAATATGAAGAAGACATGAATGATAAGTACATTTAGAAACTGATTCAACATAACACACAACCCAACGAGAGTCGGAAAACCGGATGCCGGTGCCTCAGATTGACAAAATAATTAGTAGAAAAGCTATTTGTCAGTTTAGCTCAGAGATCCGCACTGTTCTTTGAGGCTATTTTGAGTGATTGCCACTTTGAAATAACAAACAAATATCACAATTCGTGACAATCGACTCTCGAGCTCGACGATGGTATGGATTGGCAAATAATAAGAATTACATTCAAGCACAATTGTCATTTCGACCTTGACATTTGCTAGAATAAAGAAGGTAACAAAATCGAATGACCACTAATAACCGTACGTACGTAGGCCCTGGCTGAATAGCAAAAAACCGCCGATCAAATGTCCGAGGTGGATATATAAATGATTCTCATGACGTCGAATCGTTGTCTTTATACGTTATGTACTAGAGGTAAGGGCCCCCTCAACGATGAGTCAATCTGGGTGTGTTTTTATGAGGGGGAATTGTCGAGGAATGTTTGTGCTGGACCTTGTCCAGGCCAGGCTTTCTTGCATGCATAGCGCTAGCGCCTGCATAGAAACAAGGAGAAGGCCGTGTGCAAGGCCAGTGAGGCTTGACCCGACGAGCACTGCGTCTGGAACGAAGTGAGACAAGGTAACAAGGCCCTTACCTATACAGACTAGTAGTTTTCTGGACCAGCGACTCAAGTCCCTCCGAATCTTGTGCTTGAGGACCTCGGACATCTTGCCACACACTTGTTGCCTACGTCATCCTGGGCCCACTTGTTGCCAACTTAGACAACCTGTTGCTACATCTAATTTCCCACCGCTGCTCTTCCCTCACTCCACACACGAGTTGACTACTAGGACTAGGCGAGCACTAGGATTGCAGCAAGCAGTAGTGCTGAGCTAAAGGCCCGATTCGACAAAAGCTGCTCCCACAGATGCTGATACAGAAACACAGAAGGAGGCTACCCAAATCGCCAGCACTTTTTCCTGCTCTTCTTCTGTCGTCCTTCTGCCTCCACGCCAATTCGCAGCTCCACTACTACTTGGACTCATTTCTCACGAGCAAAAGTAAAACTTGGGAAAAAATGCAATTCTTCACCAAATTCCGAACTAAGACAATTCTATCGATTCCCTCTCACGGGGTTCGTCGACCCACCCAAAATGTTAAAACTCAAAAAACCGGATTACCAAAACTGTTTTCCAGAAAAAAAAATACGTTTCCCGGTCACACGTCCGACAATAAAGGGCAGGATAGGCTCTCCGTTAATCGATCCAAGGTTAACTTCCCAATTACGATTACGAGTTGTATCAACGCTACTTTAATTCCGAAGCAAATCCGAAATTTTCAACTCCATATTTTCCCCATTAGCAATACTTTACCGTATGAATGCAGAAATTGAAATATCATTTGTAAGCTGTAACACAAATTTACACGTATGTACATAATGATGGATGATTAATTAGCTCAACGTCAGCCTGCGAATAAGACAGTTACATATGTTATGTTCATGAGCTTTAAGTACACTTACCACACCACCTAGGATTGTAATCAAAGTCCTAGCATCCTTATAATACATATATACTGTATACCTACCTAGCACAAAGCACATAATATTAAATTATAACTGTATTGGCTGATAATCAAAATCTTCGTGATATATTTCGCAATATTAGAGCTACTTGTTGTACAAAGCCAAGCAGGGCACGAAGATTCTTCTTTTTCACGCTTGCTACTTCAATCGGAAATGCAATTAACGGACAGTTGCAGATTGCAATTGCAAGGTTACTTTAAGAAGTGTTCTGCTTTTGTAAGTACAGGATTGGTTGCCGTTGTTCGCAGGCGAAGGTTAAAAACGTCCACTTTCCTATTTGACATTTTTACGATAAAATTTGCTGCTTTAAGATTTGTTTTTCAACAACTTCTTGTTTTAAGAAATTTGTTGCTTTAAGACCTTGCTTTGAGAAATTTGTTGCTTTAAGACTTGCCTTAAGAAATTAGTTTTTTCTCTGGTCGAACATGAAATTTTAACACGGAAAGACACTACACCTGAGTATCCCCTCCGAGTTTACAGGGTATTACCCAAGCAGCAGCGGTAGACTGGTCAAAAATGTTAAAATACATTTTCGATGAATTGCTAGTTCTGCGCTGTGCAGTTTTACCAGCAGCATGCAGCATATCTCAAGTTTGGGATTTGATCAATTATTGGACGTAGTTGTGTGTTGTGTCGCGGCAGGCTTTACAATTTAAAATCTAGTACTTAAAGCATATTTCGATTCAGTAGCTTAAGCTGCCATCAATTTAGATCTCCGGCAGTGTCTTTGATTCGAAAAGTAGAAGCGGCTTACCATGAATGTATACGAAGCATTTGGGCTTTTTTGTGGCTGTGCTCCGATAAAATATACAGCCACAACCTATTTTTAATGATTGTAGTTATATGTATCAGCAGTATTTCTTACTTTTGACAACAATACAGTACAAGATCTGCAACTACATTCACCTGAAATGCTCCCAAATGTTGAACTGAGCCCTATAATCATATTCGTATGCGAACATGTGCGTATGCCCATGTTAACTGAGAAATTTAACCACTCAGC